>APFE030697239.1:0-15133 GCA_000404065.3 Pinus taeda
GCGACGGTACGTGGGAGCCCCATCCGTACTAGCACTTATCGTCTCACCGTGGAGGAATCACCCAACCACTCAACGTTAAGATACCAGGTTTAAAGACGCCGGAACACGTCTCTAGCCTAGACCTCTAGATGTTCTCGTTAAGTTCCAATGCATTTTTAGGTAAATTTAGTTAATTTTACAGTTGATCTTGAATTAGGTTTGAGTTTGAGGTCCTACCGTATGATCTCTCAAGAACACCTAAATGCAACTATATGCCAAAGATCATCATTTTGTTCGATGAATTCTAGCTAACAAGAGTTAAGGATTTTTCAAACAAACAAAACGAATTCAAGCAAGCACACAACCTAATGCAACTAATAGCAAGGAAATGAAACTCTTTCTTTGAAAACACAAGACAACGAAATGCTCTTTCCTTTTCAACTATCAATGCAAAAGATACTAGTTTGCTCTACTTTTTCAATGACATAAAAGTTCTTTTCAAACGAATTAGAGAGATAGCTATGCTAAGCGAAAAACTAAATCACTCAATGCACACACAAGACAATTCCCAAGCCACTAAAAAATAAGTTCTCCAAATCGAAGGAAAACAAGGGCTTATGAGCTATTGTAATCTAAGCTCAAAAGACAATGAGGAATTCAACGGAGGAAAGCAAACCGCTTGGAACAAAATCAATCACTTTCAACAATCACCAAACAAAAGCGCAAACCAAAACAACGTTGGCTAGCCAATCTAAAGAACATCAAATCCTAGATGGGAGGCTAGACACACACGACCACTAGATGCCCTAAGGTTTGAGTGTGAAATCAAATGAAGATAAGCAAACATCCAAAGGGTGAGAGTTCATAACCAGACAAACGACGGCCTGACACACTTCAGCAATCGCTAAAAGTCAAGACGAAACATAAACCAAGCAATACGAGCAAAAATAAGGGCTTTGCACAAACTCAAAACAAATGATAAACGAGCACTCGTAGAACGAGGCCTCGCAAGCAATCGAGCCACAGTTCAAACAAAGCTATCAAGCCAAAAGCCAAGTGTAGAAAGCAGGAGAAAGCCAAAACCAAGAGGTTCAGTAGGTCAATTTGGACAAAAAGGTCTTTTACAGGATCAACGCGGGTGACCCTATAGCAACAAAGCGATGACGGATAGGTTCCTGTAGCAACTTTGCGCTGTCAGTGCGGAAGGACACGAATAAAGAGCGCTGGCCCGAAAAAGCAGGTCAGCGCGACTGTATGAATATAAAAGCGTGACGACAGAGACAGCAAAGAAGGCAGGATGCGATGTCAACGCAACTGTTTTAAAACAAAGCGCGCTGAGGCTGAAAAGCAAATAAATTTGAACAAAAACTTTCAAACCAGAACAACAGGTTTTCAAGGCAATTAAGGTAGTCCTTAGGGTGAACCCAGGAACAAACCAGCAGCAAGACAATCTCCAAACTTTTGACAAAAGAGAAAAAATCAAAAACAAAGGTGACGCACAAAAGATAGGCAAGCTCCCCAGCGGAGTCGCCAAATTGTTGGATAGGTAAATCCCCTCTATGGATAGAGGCGATCCCTACTAGCCCAACAGGGGTCTAGCAACAATCGAACAATGCTACACCGCAGGTTCCTAGTTGTAATTAAAAAGTGGGTGAGAGTAACCTACTTGGATTCCAACGCTTGTTTGTCGAAGAGATACACCTCTCGCTCCTTCGCTCCAGCCGATCACAATTCCCCGCTATCTTCGCGGATGAACACCTGCACAAGCAAAAGAGGGAAAACACAAGCGTAAAATCTACTAACAACAACTATGTATCGGTCAAGAAAGATACAATTTGCATTAATCAATCATTGAACAAATGTAAATGGAACCATAAGAGTAGTCATCTATCTTTATTAACAGAAAATAGAGTAAAGTACAACCGATGTCCTGACGCTGAGTCCTTCTCTAGAGGGTCCAGCCAGCATATCTTCCAAGCATTCACCTTTGGAGCAAATCTCCCAAGTCAAAGGGTCTCTCTCTCACATACAAGGCAACAAGCTCATGACCTTCTTCAAGCTCAAAGCAATCCTCACACAACACACCAAATGCCTACAGAAAGAAGCACTAAAATGCACTAAGAATTCCTCAATTAAAGTCTATACGTTCCAAACTAGCTGCTCATGGGCCATGGAGGAGGCTTATAAAGAGAAGGAGCCTCCATGAATAGGTAAGGGATGAGCTTTCCTCCAAGATAAGAGGATGGTCAGTCGAACAGACATGCCAGAGAAAGGATGGCGACCTCAACAATGCTACAACCAGTTCTGGATGGGTCTGGAAGGCTGGTTGTAGAAAACAATTAGCTCAAACAGGATCAGCGTGGAAAACTCGTGAACTGCCCGCTGACATCAAAAACCCATGTAGAAGAGGTCTGGTCAGCGTGAAAAGAAAACAAACGGAGGGAGCGTGTTCGTGGAATGGGACCAGCACGGAGAAGTACGTGTGCTTCCGCGCTGGCAGCGCAACAACAACACTAGACCCCGCCTGTCAGCGCGATTATTTTATTAACAGACGCGATGATCCATTTAACTTAGGCAAAGAGGGGTTTTTTAGCCATTCTGAGGAGCATGAGTATAGGTGAGTGTGGTTTATAGCACAGTAGGGAGACTGACATGATGGCAGTGACATTTTACTGTGTAACACATAGTGCAACAACTTGGTCATCAATTACAGCACATCGTAGATACGTCATGTAGTCGATTCTTCCAGTGCTCTAGTTCTTCATCTGAATCTAATGTGCAGGAACTTTCATGGTCCCATACAATACGTCCATCTGCTATGAAATTCATCCTATCCTGATCTCACGTCGTTATATTGTGAATCTGGTCCAAATCATCATCACTTTCATAATCGTGAACCAGTTCATTAGAGTGCGATCCTTTTGTAGAGTCCAGTGGCAGCACTACGCAGAGCGATTTCATCTCAAATATCATCTTCCACTTCTTCATATTGATTACCCCATTAATGTCAGTGGCCCAATCAATCCCAAGGAGCGTGGGGTAGGGATTGATGTCATCCATAATCTCTATCACCTTAAAATCAGCTAGTGCACTCGCACCTTCAATATCAACTGTTACCCCCTGCAACCTCCCCATTGGGATGATTTTCTATTGATTCGCCATCCTTAACTGAATTAGAGACCACTGTAGCACAGGTCTCCCCATTCTCTCCCATGTCTATTTCAGAAAAACGTTCGAGTCTGACCCCAAATGCAAAATAACCTGATCCATCTCATATTCTCCTATCTGCACAGTAAGCCTCATTTCACGCCCCATTCTCGTCTTAGGCCTGCCAATATTTCTGACTACATGTGGTTTGTCAATAGCGTTCTCCTTCCCATCACACCTATTGATCAGCTCTTACAGTCCCTTCACAACCTTGCTATCGCGTAGCAGTTTCATGTAGGTCTCCAAGAACGTGGTAATAATGGATGGGTCCATTTCTTCAGTCGGTTTCTTCTGACTCCCTGAGGTAGAGGCCTCGGTGAAGCTTTTCTTCACTTCCATAAATGTTTCTTTCACACGGTCTAGATCAAAATTGGTCTCCTTTTCTGGTGCTTTGCAGACACACTCACCTTCTTTAGGCAGCTTTTCCTTATCTTCACCAGTCGTTGCCCCACTCCGCAGCACAATATTTACCTTAGGATCTTCCCTGTGAGGCTCAGCCCTCATCATCTACAAGTTCTAAGTCAGTTGTTGAGGCTACGCCCCCTTCTCGCATATCTTAGCCAACAATATATGGAAATCCTCCGTTGCATGGTCAAACTGAGTACAATAGCGGCATGAAAGCCATGTAGGATTCGAGAAGTCTCATGTGTAGTGTCTTGGTCCCCCACAGTTGTAACAAATGACCTGCCCTCGACCTCTACTATGTCCTCCTCCAACTCATCCTCATCCGTGCACTTGTACTCACCTCTCGCTCCTCCAGTGCCTTGGTCTGGAGGCTGCGTTTCCGCCTGCACCCTGTATGCAAGTGTCATGTCCATCATTAATTTGTAACTCCAACAATTGTGCTCATCATGATCCACTAATTGACAGAAGTTGTAAAATAGTTGTTGCGGTGTCTGTACGAATTTCTACAGCAAATGGAAATTGTCTGTCGCATGCTTTCTAGCTACTTGACATATATCACACCATAGTGCGGGCCCTCCACTTAACCATGTTGCAACTTCCAGCCTCAGAGGCATTGGTCCCCCTACTGCAGCATAATTTGAGAAAACTGGACAGTGATCTTTGTCATGCCCCTTGATTTTTCACTTTAGGCACCAAACTTCTTCGTGTGCCTCAGACTGAGATGTTATATCCTTCTCCAGACTCTGCATTTCGAGGCAAAGTTTCTACAACTGCGCAAGAATTTGTTGAACCCCCAAATTAGCATCCTACATTGGTGTGTCATGCAATCTCATCACAATTTCTAGAGCTTCCGCCTAGGTCCCAATCTTCTGTTGTGATAGTGCAACCCTTAGATGAGGAAGGAGTGAAGCCACAAACCATTCGTTGTGTTTCCCGTCAGTCAGATTCATGTTAGCCTCGCAGATCATACACTTCAATATTTGATCCAAATCCCAAGGTGTCTCACCAGGCTTCATCATGATCTCTTTGAATCCCACAATTAGTTGTGCTTCAGATTAGGTCTGCTTAATTCCTTATTCAGTGTAGTTTGGATATCTGCTAACGCAGACATCGGGTTATCAATGCAGTACTTAATGTACCACGTTAGTGCACGGTCCTGCAAAGCACTAACCAATGTTTCCTTCTTCATTTTATCATCTATGATACCCTGACAGGTCCGGATCTTCATTTCCGATGCCCTTGAACACAGGTAGCTTTATGGTGTTTGCCATATTGAACGGTGGTGGAGGTGGCGGTGGTGTGGGTGAGGGTGTAAGCGGTGGAGGTGAAGATGGAAGCAGTGTGGGTGAATGAGGTATTCATGGGAACCCCTGTCTTATTAACTGAGAAATGCTCTATGGAGAAGCATGTGCTACTCCCTTTTCATCACTCAGAGGAGGTTCAATCAGCAGGCTATATCCAGGGCCTTTTCTTCCTCCATCCCTGAAAGTCCTTCCACTTCGTGTAGCCCCAAACATCAAGGTAACTTCATAACCTTGTTTTCACACAATAGCATATTAATCCAAGTATTTAAAGACCTTAAATACTTACCTCGTGATGTCATGTCCCTTCTCAAACACATTTGTAATAGGGTGCTGCTACACAATTTTGCACAATTTTGGCTAAGGAAGAGAACCCATCATTTTTGAGTTAGGGACTTAGGAGGCAATTCGACTTAATTTGGTTGCTAGTGGAATGTGGGGGCCACCCACATGGGAATTCGAATTGGCCCATTCGAATAGCTTGGAGGGAAATTCAAATAGGTGGATGGAGGGGCCCACATGAGGCCAGGGAGGCCCAAGGAGTTATAAGGAGGGAGCAGCTCTCATTTTGGGATTCATTCATACATCTTGCAAACAAAATCACTTGACTATTCACTCTACTATTTAGCTAAGTCAACTGGTAGTTTAGCAAAAAATCTCTCATGCGGGAGATTCAACCTCTACTTCAGGGGACCATCCGTGCCCACCCTAGAGATGCATTTCTACGAGGATTTTAGGAGTTCCAAGGCAGTGACATAGCACCGCCAACCAACACAGCAAGGAGTGTATATTTTTGGGCAGCTAGGAAACATGTAGAGGGATATTGATGCAAGAAGGGATATGATTGCTTGTCTGGGAGTTGGGGAGATGAGGTAGCAGCATTAGACCAACGTTCTTGCTAGGTTTTATAGCCAATTGAGCCAACATTCTAGCAATTCAAACTACTAGGTTGGGGGACAACGTAGACGCCACACAACAGATTTTCGTGGTACTTGGGAGCAGCTGAGTTGGGCCAAGAGATCATTCGGGGAGTCAGGGATTGGATAGGGGTGAACTCAACATTTTGGAGAAGTTTTCAGGTGTATTTACAGGCAGTTTCCAGCGAGTCAAAATTAGCAGCTAGAGTTGAGGTGAGGTTCCAAGGGGGTCGAAAACCAGAAGTCTAAACTAGCCAAAATCCTTTCTGGGTTTTTCTGAGTTTTTTACAGGGATTCCAAATCTAAAGTTTCATGATTTTCTAATCACCATAGGTGGGGTTTTAAGCTGTATCTTTGCAGCAGGCAGTGTAGAATTGCTAGGGATTGAATAGTGCCTTTGGGGGTTGATTTTAGGAAGTCTAAATCGGACCAAACCATTTCTAGGTTTTTATGGGTTTTGGCCAAGGAGTCCAGGGTTAAATGCATATAAATTTCTGGGTTGTTTCATTGCACCCTCCATCCATTCGAACTTCAGCAAAGCAATAGTTTCTAGGTAGTGCAGTTCAGATTGGTGTTGCAGCTGGGCAAGCTTTAGTTCAACCATTTTCCTACCTGGGTTTGGTCCTGCTTGCCCTTTTAGACAAGCCCAGGTGCACCATTCCATCATCTATTGTATTTGGCTTGCATAAATATAATAAAATGGCACAGAATTTCTCCATTTGTAGCTTTTATAAGGGTGTTTGTTGAATATTTCGTTTTTGTAATTTGCTGCATGTATTGTTTTCTTGTTATCACTTGTATTCCTATTAAAGATCATTACAGTGGTGTCAGAGCATGATCTTAGCATAGCTGTGGGAAATTAGCCAAAATATAATGGAAGCTTTGGGTATGTGTGCAAAGTGACAGGTGAAACTAGAGACAAACCCTTGGCTCAAGGGAAATCCAGTATTCAGAAAATATGGGGTTCAATTCATTAGGACGATGAGAGGTTGGCCTAGTTGAGGAGGGTGACAAACCAAACCCATCATCACCCTTACAACAAAGATGTTAGAGGTGAGTAGGTTGTGGGGGTGCAACCACCTACATCATGTGGGGAAATTCGACCAGATCAGGGCACCAGATCTCCTGAAAAGGCATAGACAGAACAAAGATGGTTAGAGGGTGAGACCAGGGATGATTTTGCTGGTGGAGACTTGGACTTAGATATCAGGAGCCTGAGGAGGAGGTTGAGCATGATGTTGAGAGACCACATGATGGTGAGGAGCACATTGATATACTTGGTGTGGTGTAGGAGTCACCTTTACTAGAGACCTCTTTGATAGCCCTAGCTGACACCCTGGTGGGGAGGATAGAGCCTACTCACATAGAACCATTTGTTAAGGGGGTGCCATCCCTAGATGAGATGCCAATAGTTGTTGATGTATGTAGAGTCGTGACTGAGTTTACAGGTGATATATGCCCACGACAGTTCCATTAGTTTCAGGCCGACCTTCTAGCATTAAAAAGGAAGGTCGCGTTAGTGCGAGAGGTTATTCTACAACAGAACAAGGAGATGGAGGGCATGAGAGAAGTTTGTGCCGAGTCCACGACCAAATTCACTCATGTTGGGGAGAAGTTGGATTCCCTATTGGTGTAGCTAAAGTGCACGTTGGAGCGTCAGAGCAACCCTCTTCGGACATACATAAATGGGGCCGGCAACACTGTTAGGTTACCATGGCCCATTGGACAGAGGGAGACAGAGTTGCCTAGTCAAATTGTATGTTTTGACCAGGATAACGAGATGAGACAACTTGAGCTGCATAGGGTGCAACACCCTCATGTTGGGGTTGTTCTATGTGTGGGAGTTTTGTAGGTTTTAACCCTATACAAAAATTACCTACATATAATTTCTAAAACACAAAAAATAAACAATGCGAGAGAATAACACATAAAACACATATACCCAGAGATTTTCTCCTGGATCCCAAAACCGGGACTACGAAATTGATTTTTTGTTATGTTCCTTTCAATGTTGCAATACATATTTATACATGCCGAAGCATCCAATACCATGGACTGAAAACCATCACATCCAAAACCATGGACTAAAAACCATCACGTCCAAAACCATGTCCAAAAACCATGCACAAAACCATAGGTAGGTCCACCCAACCTAATATAGGGTCCAAAAAAAAATTTCCCAGGGCACTACCCCGAACCCTGTACAGAGGGGCTACCAAACCCCCTCAAACCCCCCAGGCAGGGGGGTCTGCCGCTCCAGCTGCGCAATCGGTGCAACGAAGGGGGGGATCTGCCCCCCCTCTAACACCTCGGTTAACTACATCGGCTAGTCATGGAAAGAATATAACACAACCCAACATTCTCCCACTTTTTGTTTTCTTTCCACACGGGTCCATAGGAGAGCTTAGTCATTTATCCAACCATGCAATGCCCATTTTTTCTCTACACTAAGAGAACTTCTCAAAGCTCGCAAATTTTTTCAATGCATCTGCAATATTCTTCAAAGTGTCCACCTTTACTAGCAACACCTTTTTGTCTTCTATCATATCCCTCAAAAAGTGATACTGAAGATCAATGTGTTTTGTCTTTAAATGATAAGCAGGGTTCTTTGCCAAGAAAACTGCACTTTGGCTATCACAGTCTATCCTTATAGCTCCATCTACTAACCCCATACTTGAACAAAATCTCTACAACCAAACTGCTTCCTTGCTTGCATGATTGGATGCCATGTATTTTGGCTTTGTAGTTGATAGTGCCACTACATATTGTTTCTTACTCATCCAACACCTCCAAATAGGTTAAACACATACCCACTTGTAGATCTTCTCTGATCCAGATCTCTAGCCCAGTCTACATCAATGAAGCCATGAATGTCCAACACGTTGTCCAATCCTGGTCTTCCTTGGTAGCACAAACCATAATCACTAGTGCCACGCAAATACCTGAAAACCCACTTCACTGTCGTCCAATGCTCCTTTCCTGGTTTTGTCATAAACCTACTCAATACTCCCACTGCATGTGCAATGTCTGGTCTAGTACAGACCATTGCATACATCAGGCTACCGACTACACTTGCATATGGAACACGGGACATGTCCTCTTCCTCTTCTTGTGTCTTGGGACATTATTCAGCAGATAACTTCACACCTACAGGAATAGGAACCTTCACCGATTTACTATCTTGCATATTAAACCTTTGTAGTATTGTCTCAACATACTTCCTCTGGTTTAACCAGAGCTTCCTCTTTGACCGATCTCTTTTAATTTCCATGCCAAAAATATAGTTTGCAGCACCAAGATCTTTCATGTTGAATTTGGAGGACAATTGGATCTTCAAATCTTGGATAATTTCTTTTTCATTTCCAACAAGCAACATATCATCGACATACAAGACCAGATAAATAACAAAGTCACCAATTAATTAAAAATACACATAGTGATATGCCTTGCTTTTGGTGAACCCAATTCCCCTTATAAATGTATCAAATTTCTGATACCACATCCTTGGTGATTATTTTAACCAATACAGAGACTTCATTAACTTGCACACCAGTTCTTTCTTACCCTTCACCGCAAAGCCTTTAGGTTGCTTCATGTAGATCTCCTCTTCTAGATCCCCATGAAGAAAAGTTGTCTTCACATCCATCTGTTCTACCTCAAAATCAAAAGCAACAGCAACAGATAGAAGTGTTCTAATAGAAGCTACCTTAGCAACAAGAGAATCCTGACCCCTGGGAATAACCTTTTGCTACCAACCGAGCTTTGTATTTCTCCACCTTTCCTTCTGCATTTGCTTCTTCTTGAACACCCATTTTCTACCAATGGGTTTCCTTCCAGCCGACAACTCCACCACATCTCAAGCCTCCTTTTTGGTCAAATATACCATTTCATCAACCATGGCCTCTTTCTAGAGTTTTCCATCCTTTGAATCTACTGCTTCCTTCATAGTTCTTGGATCATCATTAGTAATAGATAAAGCAAAATTTGAGCAAAAAGCAGATGGACTATACCTTTTTGGTTGCCTTCTTTCTCGAACGGATCTTCTCACACCCGAAGTTTGTGCTTCTTCATCTTTTGATTCCTCCTCTACTATAGAGTCTGATTCTTCCTCCTTTAGCTCAAACTCTATCTGCTCAGGTTCCTTTGATGGGACTTCATATTGAATAACATCTTTCACCTCTTTGAACACTAAATTTTGGTTGTACACAGCCTTCCTTGTTACTAGGTTCCAAATCTTATAACCCTTTAAACCATCCTTATACCCACTAAAGATGCACTTTTCATATTTACTATCCAACTTTGTTCTTTTCTCCTTTGGAACATGTACATATGCATCACATCCAAATACCCTCAGATGTGAAAGAGAGGGTTTTTTATTAGTCCATACCTCTTGTGGAGTCTTATCTTCCAACACTGATGAAGGTGATCTGTTGACCAAGTAACATGATGTCTCCACCGCCTCTGCCCAGAATTCCTGTCCTAACTCGACACCACTGAGCATGATTCTTGCCCTTTCCATCAACATCTTGTTCATTCTTTCTGCAACTCCATGTTGCTTAGGTGTGTATGGAGTATTCTTTTGTCTTTCTATACCACTTTCTTCAAATTCCTTGCTGCAAAACTCTCCTCCATTATCTGTCCTCGGCACCTTTATCTTCTTCTCTGTTTAGTTTTCCCCCAAAGCCTTAAATTCTTTAAACCTGTCAAATACTTCAGATTTCTTCTTAGGTAAATCTATCCATGTATTCCTTCAGAAGTCATCTATAAATGATATATAGTACACAGACTTACATAATGATGGAACCTTCACAGGTCCAAACAAATCACTGTGCACAAGTTCTAATATCTGTTTCGCCCTCTTACCACCAGAGGGGAAACTAACCTGATTCTACTTCCCATATACACAATTTTCGTAGAAATCAAAATCTAGAGAGCTATTACTCATACCTTCTACCATACCTTTACCATGAAGTATTCGAAGGCCCTTCTCTCCAATATGTCCAAGCCTTTGATGCCACAACATGGTCTTCTCTCTAGAGACCGCTAGATTTTCTGCTCCACTTTCAGGAACCAAATAATTATTGCACCCATCAACAATAGTGCTACCTTGCAGCTTGTATAGAGTTCCAATCCAAACACCCTGCATTAATACCAGTGCTCCCTGAACCATCTTGCAGGTATCCTTCTCGAACACTATTTTTACACCTGCATCATCCAGCTTGCTTGCAGAAATCAAATTTCCTGCTAATGCAAGAATATGCATAACACCCGAAAGTGTTATAAACCTTCCACCTTGCAACTTCAACTTTACTTTTCTGCGACCAGTGATTCTAGCCTTCCTTTCATCCACCAAGAAAACATCACCACCATCATATTTCTCATACTAGCAAAATCACTCTCTATGGGGAGTGAAGTGAAAGGATGCACCTGAGTCAATCAACCATACCTTGTGATCAACATGTGTACTTGAAGAAGCCAAGTATACATCCCCACCTTCATCTGAGGTGATTTTCACCTCTGTAAAAGGAGCATCATCAGATCCCTTTCCTTTGTTAGGAGCTTTATATTTACAGTCCCTTTTGTAGTGCCCTTCCTTTCTGTATTTCTAGCACACCACCTTTACAGGTTTTCCTGGAGATTTATATCTCCCTCTAGATTTAGATGACTTATTTTTGTTTATGTTCTGGGACCATCCTAGTATAGACATGGCATCACCATTCTGGCTCTCCATATTTTTCCGTCTCATCTCCTCTATCAATAAGGATGAGACTATTTCATCAAACTACAAGGCAGTTTCATTGCTACCTATTGCAATAACCTAACTATCCTACGAATCTAGTAGAGAACACAAAAAGTTGATGCACTTATCTTCATATAAAATTTTAATATCAACAGATAATAACTGACTTACCACAGTATTAAATGTGTTCATATGTTCTATCACCGAGTCTCCATCTTCCATCCTCACGTTATACAGCTTTTTCCATAGGAACAGTTTATTCACCAGAGACTTAGATTGGTACAAATTCCCTAACTTGTCGCACAAAGCCTTAGCCGTAGCTTCCCTTGATATATTCATCAATACTAAATCTGAGACACATAATCGTATTGTGCTCTTTGCATTCCGATCCAACTTCTTCCATTCTTCATCGGACATTCCCGTTGGTTTATTACCCGGATCTACTGTGATCCACTGATCTTTATCCACCAACAGATCCTCCACCTTGAGTTTCGAAAAACCAAAACTCTGACCATTAAATTTCTTGATCTCTATCTTTCCACTGCTCACCATCTTCTTTCACCACTAGAATCAATCCTGCAGATCTCCCACCGAACAGGGTCTACCATAGGCCCCAGCAAAACCCCTCAGCAACAAAGGTGTTAGGTCCCTATAATACAAATGATTAACCCATTACTATTGTAGTTGTATCCCTTATTAATATTGTTGTGCCCCTATTGTCCCCATATTTTTATTACTGTTCCCCATAGAATCCCTCTATTTTTATTTTTGTGGTTTTATATTATTATTGTTAGGTCGGCTATGCTATATTGTGACTCCTTAGACTCCTATATATAGAAAGGAGGTTTTGTCATTTGAATTATCGAAGAATTGTTCGTATTTTTAATGTAAAGGAGGTTGCCCCCTCGAAGAGACTAAATTCTAAGGTGTTGATCTCTCTTTTCTATCTTTTTGTGAGCTGGTTTCATAACATTTGGTATCAGAGCTTTGGATTCTAGGGTTTCGCTGCTACAAATACGTCATCATGGCATTTTCGCTATAACCTTTTTTCTGCGACGTTTCAAAAGTTAAAAAAAAAAAAACAATTTGAGAAGAAATTGCACTGAACCTCGGTTCCAAATTTCAGAACTTTTAGCGCTATATTTCCGGAGATATGATCTGAGGAAATTGGTCTTTTTGTAGACTCCTGAATTACATTCCAAACAGGCGACCTAGGGAAAATCGTCATAACTTTCTCTCTGATCATTGGATTGAAAATTCGTAAGAAGGTACAGAAATAGGATGGAATATAGTTTCTTGTATAGATTTTTCAGAGTCAAAGGTCCAAACAGTGACTCGTGGCACGTCGTACAAGTTCGCTCTACTGAACTAGTCTATAATCAGGTCACTGTGGGAGATTTCGTATAACTCTTCCTTGGAGAATCCAATTTGGATCAGACTAGTGGCATTGGAAAGAGGACACAGAGAGCTACTATAGGTCACAATTTCAAAACTGGATGATCTGAATGTACAGAGATACATCAGAGGCAATATTCAGCTCCTACAAAGTGAAAAAACGTGTGTAGATTCTTTTAAATTTTTGTTTAAGATTGGTTCGAAAATTTATTTTGAAGGAATTCAAAGGGCTAGTAGAGCATTATTATTGGTAAATGATGCCCCAAGGAAAGAAACTACAAACACCTAGTAAGCAACCTGAAATCTCTAGCATGACTCATGAAGAAGAGGAAGAAATGCTACATGATATATCAAAATTACAAGAACAAGTGCAACAAGTATCACTTGCACAAAAGCAACAGAATCTAAGATGGATGGTTTAATGAAAGATGTAGAAGCTAAGATGGATGGTTTAAAGAAAGGTGTAGAAGCTAAGATGGATTTTTTAAATAAAGGCATAGAAGCTAAGATGGATGGCAAGGAAGCTAAGATGAATGGCATGGACGCTAAAATTGATGGCATGGATGATAAGATGGAAGAATTGAAGATAAATATGAATAAGTTGCTACAAGAAATGGTCACTAATGGTGAAAGGGTACTATAGGAAACTCATGATGAGAACAAAAGAAATGTTAATCATGATTCCATAGACTCTAATGTTGGATAGAAGACCCACCATATTCCAAAAATCAATATGAGGAAGTTTGATGGCAAGGATCCCGCAACATGGATATTTCAAATGGAGCAATTTTTCGATCTCAATAATGTGCAAAACACACAAAAGGCATGTATTGCAACTTTATATTTGGAACCAAATCAATTTGTATGGTATCAATGGATTTTCTCTCATAAACAAATTATCACTTGGGAAATTTTTACGGAAAAATTGATAGCACATTATGAGGATACAAAAAGCAACACTTTTTTTAGCTAATTGATAAGTCTCAAACAAAAGGGTTCAATAATGGAGCACATTGAGGAGTCCAAAAATTGAACATAAGGGTAAAACATATTCCAGAGAAGCATAGGACTGATGTGTTCATAGGGACTTTAAAGGATAATATCCAACATGATTTCACCTTTGGGAACCTAATTCATTAGAGAAGGCATTCAGGTTAGCAAGAAAAATGGAAAGCAAAATTATGGAAACCAAGAAGCATACCACTCACAACTATAAAGATGGAAGTGTTGTCCCTAGTCTTCCAAAACCTATAAGGTTGACACCACAACAATTGGAAGAAAAAAGAGCAAAAGGGCTTTGTTACAGTTGTGAAGAAAATACACTAAAGGTCATAAGTGTGCTGAGAAGAAATTATTCTACATAGATTGTGAAGAGGAAGAAGAAAAGGAGCAAGAAAGGTCAAAAGAAGAGGATATACTCCAGGAACAAAGCCTAGGTGAAGAACAAATAAATCCGACCATATCTTGTAATGCATTGGCGGGAATTACCACTCCTCAAACCATCAAGATAGAAGGACAAATCAAGAAGAAAAAGGTAATAGTTTTGATTGATTCAGGAAACACCCACAATTTTATTCATTGTAAGGTAGCAAAAGAATTGAATTGCTTCCTATATCCAGCACCAAAGTGTCAAGTGATGATTGCAAATGGAGGAACAATAAATTGCTCTGGAAAATGCCATAATGTCAAGCTATCCATGGGAGAATATGTATTGACTAGCACAATGATTTCCATTCCAATGGGAGGTGCTGACGTTGTACTAGGAGTCCAATGGCTACAATCCCTGGGTACAATAGCTTTTAATTCTCAAGAACTTTTCATCAAATTTTCTACGGAAGGAAAGGAAGTTGAATTAAGGGGTATTGCAGGGAAACCGAAAAGATAATCAGCTCTAACGGTATGACAAAGCTTCTAAAAAAGGAACAAAGAGGTGTAAATGCACAATTATGTTCGCTAGATGTTTCCACATCGGAATCATCTATTTCTCCAAATCTCCAAAAAGTCTTGGACAATCATTCCAAGGTATTTGAGACTCCCAAAGGTCTCCCACCTATGCGTGATCATGATCATGCCATTCATTTGATTCCAGGAAGTATTCCTCCAAACATCAAGCCATACAGATATCCCTATGCCCAAAAGAGTGAAATTGAATGTATGGTTGCAGAAATGCTAGAGGCTGGTATAATTCA
>APFE030697239.1:43334-79652 GCA_000404065.3 Pinus taeda
GGTAGATTTTGTGATTGGTCCGACTCCTAAGAAGACTGACAAAACCAGAGATATCTAAGGCTTTGCGACTTCTAAACCCAAAGTCACTACAGGACCAATATAAAAACCAAAACCTAAGGCTAAAATCTCAAGGAATTTCACTAAAACTTTCGACACTAATGGAAAAAGTATAGGTGAAGATTTTTGACAGTCAACCAGTGGATCTGGGCAGTAAAGACTAAGAAAAACAAAATTCAAAAGGAAAAAATGATAAAAAAAGGGAAATTCTCTTAATTTTAACAGGGTACGCAGGCAGCCTGTTTAACCAGGTGCGTGCACGCTCTGTGTACACAGATACAGTGCGTACAAGTACGCACTGTGTCTAACTCAGATGGGTGCGACTTCTGTAAAACAAGAAAAACTAAGTTTTTAAATTTAAACCCTAAGCTAAAGCCACCAAAAACACAGTCAAGCAACCAAAAGCAAAAGAAACAAGACTCTTTCAGATCAAAGCAATGATTAAAGGAAAAATCAAACACATCAATGGATTCCCCAGTGGAGTCGCCAATTTGTCATGCGGAAGAGTTATTTTTGCGGACAAACCTAACCTCCCTAGGAGTCTAAGACTCTCTAGTGACAAACAAACCAAACAAGAGCAATCCTTCTCTAAATATACATTATTCTATGAGAGACCAAGTGTTTTCCGATCTTACCTTAGGTCCAACTCTTGTTGTAGCAGTCCAGCCTTGCTGATCCAGATGAGCTCCTCCTTCAATTCGAAACCTGCATACACTAACAATCAAACGATTACATAACACCTGAATATTTCATAAAACAAAGCATATTCATCATATAGACCAAGGAGTATATGAAATAATTCATTAACAACAAATCATTGAGAAGAATGGACTTATTTGTATTAGGAAACAAAAGGAACCATTACAACCTGAGCCTTGGTGTTGTGCAAGTTCCTCCCAGGGTCCAACAAGAGTTTTCCTCTACTTTGACAAGCTCACCCACTTCCAATATGGCAACAAGGAAGGATGGTGATCTCTCCTTACAAGTTTACAATGGAAGTCCTAATCCAGCAGCATTTACCCTTTAGAATGTTCAGCTTTCAACCTCCCCTCCTTTGGCCCAATGCCTGTATTTATAGTATTCTAGAGGAGGTTATTCAGTTCCAACATCAATGGGATACTCCCTCTTTTGGATGGGGTAGCTCCTCTCATGATGGGATAAGTTCCTCTATCATAGGAGTGCATGAACCATCTGGAGGCGCTCAATACACGTCAAACACTCTTCTAGAAGGCTCTAGAAGTGACCACAAGTAACTTTTTAAAGATGAAACTCGCGCCTTTTGACCTTTATAGGGGTACGCACCCATCCTTTGGCTTATAGAGTGTACAAGTACGCAGGTACATTGTGTTTGGGATGCGTACACGCAGGCAAGGTAGAGAGAACCTGCGTACCCAGAGATAAACATGTTTTTAAGTGACTTTCTCTCTTTTTGAAGTTTGACATGAAGAGCAGAGGTATGAGGCTTTGACAAGGAGGATAATATGACTATTGATGGAGCCATATTAACTACAGATAGTCATGGTGACAAATTTCAGTGTAACAGGTATGGCTGACCTAATGAAACATCACATACTTCCAGAGGGGAAACATCACACAATACCTCATCTACAAAGGGCTTGATGCTATAAGGCAGGAAACAATCTTGGCTGACATAGAGATCTCACCCTTGGTTGAGCCACCTGATAGTGTATGGTTGTGGGTGTGGTGTTGTTGGCAGCTTCAATCTCTTAGTAGCCTCGACTGAGATCAGGTTCTTATAGCTCCTTCTATCAATGATGAACTGCACCAGTGAACTCTTTACCCACACCTGCGAGTGGAAGAGGCAATCCCCCTCCTATGGATCCTCAGTTTCTGCCTTTTGGAGCATGGTGGTGCTTACCGTTGCATTAGGCTTAGCATTAATGATCTACTTTCCCTTTTCAGTTCCCTTTTCAGGTTTCATATTAGAGTCAGAGCATGCATCTATCTCTGAGTCTTTCATCTCAGCCATCAACACCTACTTTATGCAATATTTATTCATGTTGTGAGTGGGAATTTTATGGAAATCACACCACTTGTCGTGTCTTTCTTCGCCTTCCCATTATTCTTGTCTTACAATTTTGAGGATTTTTCCTGGGGGGTTGTGACCTGACTATACCCTTTGCTCTATGGCTTGGGGGAACCTTTGCTCTGCTTCAGGTTCGCATATCCAAAGTCTCGCTTATTCTACTTGAATTTATACTCAATATTTGCAGCATATTGGTATGTTGCACCAAGCGAGGAGATGTCAAGGAACTCCTTTTCCTCCCTAATGTATTTGTGCAAAAAAATGAGGTACTTGACCATTGAATGTTTCTTAGAATATTTGATACCCAACTTTATGCGCAGGGTATGGAAAATATTCGTTAACTCATGCACATGTTGATCTCTTTGTTGTCGCAGTGTAGTCCATTGTATGTACTCGTCCCCATAGTTCCCCACAGGGTAATATTGTTCCTTGATGGCACCTCAGAAAGAATTCCAAGTGGGTGTAGTGGAAAACAATGAAGGTTATCTCTCATCCCTCTATTCATAGTAGGTTTCCCACCAGTATTTGACATGGGGTGTGGCTTTGAGGAGTGAAAAAGTAATCTTTTCCCTATTGGAAAATCATGAACCGAAAAATATCCTTCCAACAGATTGAACCATCTATCTATGTCATTTGCATCTATCTAGCCTTCAAATATTGGAATGTCAAAAGTTGACTTGTACCTTGAAGGGAGTGTGCCTCCAGAGTGGTTGTTGGAATAAGATGCGTCGCTTGTGGGCATCCGTTGAAGGATTTGCGAAAAATTTTCCATCATCACGTTCCTTTTTCGCTCAAGGGCTTCTTCAAGCAATATTTTGAAAGGATATCATGCTTCCTTGTCTTTTTTTTCTTCTGCCATGGGCGGTTGTTTGGATTTGTGAGGTTGGTCTTGTAAAGGTTCAGCAAATTCAAGACCTAACTCCTTATATTTTGACCTTGTTGGGGACATGCAAAGAAAAACAGAGAAAGAGAAGACCACTCTGATACCGCTGATCTAGACTTATGTAGGAATGGAAAAAAATATAGATATAAACATAAACATAGATATGCAACATAAATAAATCATCATTTCATTAATATCAGAGAACTGAAATATGATTACATATAGAATGGAAAGAAACTAGCTCGGGCGATGGTAGCTTATCTTTGAGAAGAGATGTGGTGACTACATGCCTCTGAAATATGTTACAATGAGGCTTAAGGGCCTTTTAATTATTGCACAACAAATGGAAACTCTAAACAACCAAAACCCTAACCCTATCGGATGGAACACCAAGAGTTTGTGGGCCCGGTTGGAGTTAGCTAGGTAGCCAACTTCCTAGGGTCGTAACTTGGTCATATGATCTTTGTTTGGAGCATACGACACCTCATTAGAAAGGTATCTTCGAGTAATATAGGATTTGAAGTAGGCCCTACCTACCTACCTATATCCACGAGCCTGCTACAGACCTCCAAAAAACACCCCTTAGGGGGTCAAAATAGCTCTGAAAGTTCAGGACCCGAAAAACTGCTAAAAATGGTAAATGATGCTATAATAAAGGAAACTTATGAAACCAACTGGAGGTCTAGGTGGAATATGTTGGTGGCCACCAATATCCACCTAGATCAACCTACCATTGCACTAGCTAGTGCATATCAAATTATGTTCCTGACATTGTTCAGCTTCAAAAAAAATTGGAACAGTTATCATCAAAAACTTGCTTAACAACTTCCTTGTTGATGATAGCATCACACACCACTGATTTTCCACGCCCTTCAATCCAATTCACATTTATGGGTTTCATTTGTACATATAAATTGCTAGAAACATTCATGAACATCCATGTCATGAAACTCATTTTGAAGGAAATCCAAAACATTCTTCACACCCTTGGATACCATATTCATCCCCATAACATCCTTAGTAAAGTAATTTGGTTAAAGAATCTATGTAAAACCTTTGTTTATTTATAATGTGGCCTAATAACTTGTTATTAAAAATATCATTTAATAGGATTGAAATAAATTCTATATAATCTGTCTTTTAAATTTCAAATTAGCAATACAATTATTGCAATACTATATGTTATAAGCCGTTTTGATATATGGTTGGCTATCTATTTATTATAATCCTATGTTATTAGACACCCACTCCCCCAAGCCTCCTAATCTGTCTTTACTAACCATTAAGCTTCATATATATGGTTGTTCAAAGTTACATTAGTTTTAGTAGCATTGTCGATGGTTTTATTAAATTGACATATTTTTAAACTTATAATTCAATGATAATGTTAGTTTTAATATTAATATTGTTAATTATTTTTCATCTATATGTTGTGAAATGTTTTTAGGTTATGGTTAATGTTTATGTGATGTTACAAACTATCTTAACACAACATTATAAGTTGTTTTTTAGTTATGGTCAATGTTTATGTGATGTTTCAAATTATCTAATCATGACAACATGTGCCTAACCATTTGGTGGTTATTAAATATTCATGCTTTACATATTGAGGATTGTTTTGATAGTGAAGCATACACAAAAAGGTTTGTTAATTTGAAATTGACCTTCTAGGTGTTTGGATTCTTTCCACATTAATAATCCCTTCATCGCAAATTAATAATTTACCCTCTGCTAACTTTTTGATGGTATCAATCCATAAATCATCACATATTGTGGTTTATTTTGGCCTGACAAAGAATATAGCAAAAACATTGTTCAATTGAATTTTATTATAGTCACTATGGGTTTGTTTTATCACATAGGCACGTGAGTTATGCGATATTATCCTCTCTCATTATAATATTAGCATTCCAATAGTTATTCTTCTACTCATATTTATTAGGAACCTTACGCTTCTACTCAGATTTGTTGTGAACCTATGTGATTATTTTTGAAAGGTTAAAATGAGTCATTTCCCAAACTCTTAAATACAAAAGGAATAGAATATTAGTGTGGAACAAAATCCTTGTTATTATAATGGTATATCATCTCTGCACCTACCAACCATTAAAAAAATCTCTAAACATCCTATTTTACATAGAAAAACTATCCTCGTGGTATATTAATGCAACCATTAGACATGCAAACTACTTATGTGCCTTAGAGAATCTCATAACTCTAGTTCCATAAAGAAAACTATGAAGAACAGTACAAGAGAACATTATGCATGTAGCTATCATGTACAAAAATAAGAGTAATGAATTGCATACCTAATTAATAAATGGGATTGTATTGCAGAGGAAGGCTTCGCAATTTGTGTTATAGAGACCATTTCAACTCTTGGTTTTTATGCCACTTTAGAAATCTAGCAAAAAGATTCTAAATTTTTTGATCTAGAGAATTTATTGATCACTTGAAACTTTGAGTTTGATGACTATCCAAAATGACTCAAAGTGGAAAAAATTCCCTTCCATGTTAACATGATTTCTTTTGAGGGAATTAAGACATAGTAGAGATCACCTCAATTTTGTGAACTTTATTGTTTGTGTGAGTGTGTTATGTACAATTTTAAATTTATAACAATTATGATATATGTATGACTCATTAGCGATTTATTATTTTTTGTCAATTCAAAAGTTGGCTTTGGGGTGCAAATCTAAAAAATGATGAGATGTCGTTCGGTTTCACTCCAATATTAATAACATGAAAATTGCATTGTTATGTATTGTGAATAATTTTGATTTATGGATTATTGATCATAGTGGTTAGATTATTGAATATGGGTGTTGGTATTTCACCTTTGTAATGAATATAATGGAGCCATGGAGAAAGTAAGAAAACCTCATGTAAAGTCGTCAAATTATATTTTATTTTTATTGCACAAATATCCATCAGATATTTGACAATACATGGAAGTCGTCGCATATACGACTTTTATTCGAAGAGACAATCATTGGATATTCAATGTGTTATCCTCCACAATATCCTAGGTTGATAGGAGATCGACGAAGGTAACCACAAACCAAGCTTTCAGTTCGGTAGCTAGCCCTACCAAACCATAGAGTGCTCTCTCTATGATCACAACCAATGAATTGACTGGAAAAGGAATAGATTTTAGGCTAGGTATACTAGGCCCAGATAGGGTTTGAGAGTTTTTAGGGTTTTGATGTTGGATAAGGGAGAAATACTAGGTAGCTGGGTCAAAGGATCAAAGGGTTACAACAGCAAAGATACGGAGGAGCAAGGTAGCAATAATTTTGTGATGGATTTAGGGTTTGTCGGTGCAGTGTAGTGTTTAGAAGAAACAAAGGGTATTAATGAGCATGTACACCATGAATTCACTAAACAAGAAGGAAAATAACACACAATGATATTCCCATCAAAATAGAGCTTTATGCAAAGAATTCTGCTTATAAACCTTAAGGAAAACCACTGAAGAACTAATGAATGGAAAGAGAAGATGAATATCTTTCATATAAAGATATAACAGAGAAAAACAACATCACAAAGTTACTGCACATGAATTCCTAGATAATAGTTGCAAATTGTATCCTTTGATTTCGATAAAATGTTTAAGTACAAGCTACAATAGTTCTATCCTTTGATATCCAACCTGTTCTATGACTGAGGAAATGATACATATAGACCAAAAAAACACCTCCCTGATCTCAGGGGTTAAATCCATGAGTCTAGGAACTGGTACATGAGGTGTTCCAACCAAAACCTATTGTCTAGGGAGGTTAAAACAACTCCTCCAATTAAACTTTGACTCAAACCACTCTCATTAATGAAGCCTAACTTTACATAAAACAACTTTAACAAGACTATTTACCCATCATTACATCATAATTACATCAAGGTTATTCAATTACACCATAAAAAGTCAAATCCAACTGATAAAACTGAAGAAACATTGTCACAGGCAAAAACACAACAAAATTAGCCAAAAATGTAGCGAGCCTGGAGAAAATGTCGTGAATTTGGTAGAACTACTTTTTGAAGGCCTTCCTGAAGTCCAAATGCTAATCTTGATGGCGCATTGGAAATTTTTGGATGTATGCTACATTATGGAGTCTTCAAGAGCTGAAAAAGGCTACTTCTAGCCCCTCAAAACTACATTCTCCCATAGGTACTCTCAGAAACACAACGTGGTCTTCAAGGGAGGGCAGAAAGGTGATTTTAGGTGGTCTTTGGCCATTTTCACCTGTCAAAACCTGCTAAGAGTCTACTCCCTCAGGTTAAATGTGATATATAATTCATGAGGAATCTAAATATATAAACAAAACATCATTTGGAGCTCCCCATCAAAAGCGCAACGTCAGGCACGCTGTGTTTTTTACCCTCTCACTGTCTCAAAATTGCCAAAACATTCTGGATTTTTTACAAACATAGGGCTTAAAGATGGAGCCATATCTCTCTAACCATAAGGCATTTTGGAAACCTCAAATAGGTTTTTGTTCTTTTGTATGTTAGGAAGAAAAAATTCCTCCAAGTTTCAAAATAGTTTTCCATTTCTTCATAATAGAAATTTTAAGTTGGTCACTTAAAATTGGAAAAGCGCAGCGTGCTCACAGAAAAAACGCAGTGAAAAGTTTGGAGAGTGATTTGGAGGCCTTCCCAGAGGATTTTTGGATTTAAAGTGGTAAGGTTGTAAATATATATATATATGTATTCTACACAATAGAGTCATCAAGCACTGCAAACACCTAATCCAAGACACCTAAAAAATCAATATCCCAAGACTACTCCAAAAGTGAAACAACTCTCCTATGGAAACTGTATTTTGGGAATTTATCCCAAATCATAATACATGTGCATAAACAGAAGTATTTTTTTGTTACTTTCTCTATTATTGACAAAAACCTCTTTCACTTTTGTAAAATTCATCTCCATTTGGTCATAAACATACTTTGAAGAAAAAATGTCCCTATGTGCAGCAAAAGATTTGTCTCTTGGAATGATTTCTTGAGAAATGGTGAAGAAATTATCTATTGTGATGAATTTGGCTCATATATACTTATCTAACCTCCTTTAGGCCTCTTTTTTTTCAGATGATTCAGACTCCATGGGAAATCCTAACTCAAAGGGAGAGGAATTAGGGTTTTAGTTGTAGGGAAAAACAGGGGATTTGGGTAGTTTGAGGAAATTGAGGGAGATGAAAGGGATAGGGAGATTGTAAATTATTGGGAAAATTTTGGGAGATAGTGAGGGATGTTAGGGAGTTTGGGAAAGTGAAATTGTAGGATTTGAGTGAGGTGAAGAGCTTCAAAGAGGGAAAACACAGTCCTAGCTTAGGAATGTAGGGTTTATGCTAAGGTTTTGGGAAAAAGGGAGTAGATGAGGGATAGGGGTGTGGGAATGTGTATATGGGGATATATGGAAGTTTGGGGATGGTAATTGAGCTTAGTTTTGAGGTTTTTTCTCAATAATTCCACCAAGATACTATGAAACCAAGAAAACCCTAGGAGAGGGAAATCTGGTCTTTCCAAGCATTAATTGAAGTGAAACAAGGTATAAGATCACCCACTTACTTGCCAATGATAGTCTAGAGCCTGAAATAATGATTTGGCTTTCCTTGGAAAATCACAACTCCTTCTTTTGAATGTGGAATGAGCAAATGAACTTGTGTTTTGGTCTTTTATAGCTTGTGGAAATCAAATTCTTCATAATGGTAGGGTGGTCCACCATGTGTTTTCACTTTTGCTTTGAAAACTATGTATCTTTAGAACATTTGAATGCAAATTTAGAGCATTTTAACTTATTACATCATATTTTGAAATAAATTACACTTTGAAACAAAACCTTTGAGCAAATTCCCTATTACTTTACCTTCATTTGTCAGATTTATGAATGAAATGACAAATTTTGATGGCTTTGACCCTAATGACCTAATAGTGACATTGAGTTGAATGAGGACCATGATGATGTAACTGAGATGATGATAATGAAATTTCAGTGATGACACATTCAACTGAGCGATGGCAATGACCGGAACATGAAAATTTTGGAAGGACCAATAATAGACCTAGAAATACTAGCCAGTGACAAAATCTTATTTTGAAAACCTAATGAAATGATAAAAAATTGACTCAGGACCCTAACAAAACCTTGTAAGAGCATATTTGATCACTAGTGATAGGAAGAACTAATTGACACTAACACAATGCAAGATCAAAGAAACGAAGTGGCAGACATATAACACTCTCTTCGGACAAAAATGTTATCCTGCCAAATATATGATGCTAAATCGTCGGACTTGTTACTCCAAACTGACAAAGTGATGCATCTAGGATATAAAACCCCCATCGAACTAATTTAATATAACTTCAAATATCTGACCTTAAAACATCTGACTTGTCGCTCCATACCAATGGAAGGAAGCGTCAGAGAAATAACACTCGTGTCACACAATCTAGGTCTACCATCGATTATCCGATGCCACATTGTAGGACATTCCTCACATACGAAACTAACAAATCATCGAATATTCGACAGAAAAGTGTCGCAATTTTTGGCATCTAGGGCAACAGAACGAAATGCATATCCTGTTGGATATTAGATGCATGTGGGCATATCTATCGCCTTTTTTTCGTTAGATATTTGATGGATGTGAGCATCGCAAAACCAACTTCATAGTGTCAAATGTTTAATGACAGTTTCGGCCATTTTTTGTGTTAGATAATCAATGTTTGTACCGTTGAATATCTGATGTTTAATGAAGTGTTGAATATTTGACACAATGCTAGTGAATATTTTCTTAGCTCCAATGTTTTGGATAGTCATTTCCAATAAGTTGCATATCCAATGAATAGTGCCCCATTTGTACTAGTGTGTGTGTGCGCAAATAAAAGAGGAGAGACTATGTGAGAGTGAAGAGGAAGTTACAATGGATTTGTTGTAGGTTGTATCCTTTTTTTTGCTAGATAATGTAAACGGAAGGATTGGTTGTTTCTCCATGGATGTATCCCAAATTGGGTGAACAAAATATATATGTGTCTCTCTTCCATTTTTATGTTTTTATGTTTATGTGTCTCTCTTCCACTTCTAACATAATAGAGTTGAATGTCTATTTGGCTAATAAATTGGCAGGAAAGAACGGCTTATGGTTCGAGTAGGAGCAATGGAAGAAGATGGTAGCTTTAGGGTTGACAAATTCAACAACCAAAAATACTAGCTATGGAAGATGCAAATGGATGATTAATTGTATCAGAAGGTCTTTACTTACCATTGAGCAAAAAATCAAAGAATCTGACAAGTATGACAGATTAAAAATGGGATATTTTTTACAGAAAGGAACTAGGGAAAATATGGTTGTGCCTAGTAGCATTGATGCCCTTCAACATTTCAAAGGAAATGACAAAAGAAGGTCTAATGACGGCATTGGAGAAACTATATGAAAAACCCTTGGCCTCAAATAAGGTATTTCTTATGAAGCATTTATTTAATATGAAGATGTCAGAAGGTGGATCTATTTTTGATCATTTAAATGAATTTAATACGGTTACCAGTCAGTTAAATTTTGTAGGGATAAATTTTGGTAATGAAGTTAGAGATATTTTGTTTCTGTGCTCATTCCTAAAAAGTTGGAATGGTTGAATCATGGCCATTAGTAATTTTGTCTCTAGATCTAGTACTTTAAAGTTTGATGATGTTTTTGGTGCTATCATTAGCGAGAAAATGTGACAGAAAAGCTTAGGTGAGACAACAGGTAATGCTTTGACTGCAAAGACCAGGGGGGAATTAGAAAGACGAAAGAGCCCAAGACATCGTAGTAAGTCAAGGAAAGGAAAATCCAAATCTAGATCAGGGATATTTTGCTAGAAATGTGTGGAAGAGAGGACACCTAAACAAGGACTGGAAATCCTAGAAAGGAAAAGAAGGAGATGGACAACAAGAGAAAATTCATGATGTGAATGTAATAGGTGATGTGTTGCAAGGTTCTCTGATTCTTTCATTAGAAAATATTATTGATACCAGGGTGGTAGATTCGGGGGCTTCATTCCATACCACACTTGATAGGAAACATTTTCATGAATATGTTCAAGGATATTTTGGATAGGTTCGTCTAGGTGATGATAAACCCTGTAAAATTATTGGAATGGGTAAGGTACTTGTTGGGTAGCGGAGGCCCCACGTAAAGGTTTTGGGGCTCAAAGCCCACAGTTTTGGGTAAAATTACAGTAAAGACTCTGTGAAGTGCATAGAGCATGAATTGTAATGAGTCAAGTGAAAGGGTTGTCCGCCCGAAAATAACGTAAGAAAATAGAAAGTGAGTCAGCCTTCCCATGGTCTGCGGACCATGGAAATGTATAAATAGAGCAATACTCTATGGCTAGAGGTTAGTCTTTGGTTTTGGATCTTGGAGTTATGGGTTTATGAAGGCAATATCCTCTCTGCATCTGTGATTCTGAGTCAAGGGTGTTAGTAGATAGATAGAGGCTCTGTAGCTGTGTGCGCAGAGACCTGGTAGAGTCCGCAACTATGTGCGCAGACCCCTACAGCTGAGTGCGCAAGGCGGATCTAGTTGTACTGAAAAGGGGATCAATAAAGATAATAATTTCTAAATCATTGTGTGTTTTATTGCAAATCTGTCTGTTACTTATGTTCTGAATTTATGCATATTTATGATTGCGTGCACTAGTTGTTACTGTTAAATGTTTGCTTAAAGGCCTTAAGAAGTAGATCAGATCTATAATAAATTCATTAATAAGAAAATGCACTTGCACGGATCTACATGGAAGCCCGACAGCAGTATAGAGTGGCGCGAGGCTGCAGAACAATTTGTGACCCCTCCAGACCACATCAAGACATCCCAAGGGTGCAGAAACCTGGTTCTAGCACCCTCCCCTACTACCTCAGGTGAGACCTCAGCCCGCGCTCCTCGGACTATTGCCGAAAGGGTTGGTAGCTGCGGGATTTGTTTGGCTAATAACTCTTATGAGCCTAGGTCAGGGCCCAATAAGCCAACAAATGGTTCTGTTGCCAGGACCAAGACCTGCCTAAGGGATGTCTAATGTCAAAAAACTAGAACCCTACAAAGAAATAACTTGAAGATTGGTTGGATCAGAAGCTTCACGAGTTCATGGTACAGGAAAACAGAAATCTGTAGATATCTGAGGAAAGGTGGTTGGATCACTACATATACACAGAGATCCACAAGATCTTCTTCGCATCCTTCTCAACAAAACTATATGAGTGGATCGCGATACTAGCTGACAGTCAGGGAAGGTGCCGATTGGATCAGCCCATCATGTCGACTCCAGAGTTGGTGCGTAGGCTGGAAGAATCTGAAGATAAAATCGCACGGGCAGTAGATCACTGGTTGGATTTAATAGTAGGAGGGTTTATCACCAAGTTCACGATAGACACAACTGTGAGTTACAGCGAAGCAGAAAGGCGCTTTCTCCAAGGACCGTGAGGTGAGTACATCAAATTGTTGAATACTTGGATTAAAATGATTTTATGTGAGAAATGTGTTATGCGCATCCATTGATGTCTGGGGTAATGCGGAGCGGAAGAAGCTACCGAGGGACCAAAGGATTAGGAAACAGTCCTTTGATTTCTATTTCGCGAGAAAGCGAAGTGGAGCTCGCAGGGTTCTCTCCAAGAAGCGGAGTCTGATTGATAAAGCAGCACATTCCACTGGTAGCACTGCCATCCATGCCATACCCCACTTCACCTACATCAAACCCATCTTCACCTACCCCACCTCCGTCACCATCGAGGGTTCGAATGGCGAGTGCGATCAAGTTGCCAGTATTTAGAGGCATAGGAAATGAGGAACCAGATCAGTTCTGGTTTGTGGTAAAGGTTATATGGGAAGCCCAAGGCATAATGGATGATTATATCAAAAAGGATACTCTGGTAAGCATGCTACAGGACCACGCTCTGACATGGTATATAAAGGACTCTAGTGATCACATGAATGTGGGAAAAGTGGCGATCCAGGATGCATTGAACAAAGAATTTAGTCGGCCAAAATCAGAGACACAGTTGATCATCGGGTTCAAGGAGATCGCAATGCTACCTGGTGAAACCCCGTGGGATCTGGATCAAAAATTGAAGAGTACAACCCATGAGGCTAATATGATCCTGACAGATGTGTAGCACTACACATGGTTTGTGGTGTCTTTGACACCACATCTGAGGACGGTGCTATCACAGCAAAAGATCTCAACCCAAGCTGAAGCATTAGAGACAGCGATGATGTTGCACGAAACTCCAATAAAGGATCCGGGGTTGGGATTTCAGCAAATCCACGCGCAACTACAAAACCTATGCTTAGAAATGCAAAGTTTGAATCAAGAAAGGGTGCCTCGACCAGAGGCGCATATAGAAGTGGGGTGTATCAAATGTAAAGGTCAAGGTCACGACAAGGATCACTGCCACATAATCGCGAACTATCTGGCGGGAGGGGGGGCGATGCCATTAATGTTGGAGATACAAGCAGGGCCAAGTGCGGCGCCCATGCTATGGTGCACCATTTTTCAAGTAAGAGGAAAGCATGCAACAGACAACTGTCACCTATTGCAGAAGTATACCCAGACTCCTCAGCGTCTGTACTGCAACTTCTATATATCAGTAGGTCACAACGAGCGAACATGTCGAAGCTACTGTAGGTTTTAACCCTGTACAGAAATCACCTGCATACGAATTCTAAATCACAGGAAAAATAAAAATGCGAGAGCATAACACATAAAACACATATACACAAAGATTTCCCACTGGATCCCAAAACCGAGACTAACAGCTTGATTTTTCATTATATTCCTTTCAATGTTACAATACATATTTATACATGTCGAAGAATCCAATACCATGGACCGAAAACCATAGGTAGGTTCGCCCAACCTAATATAGGGTCCAAAAAAAAAATTCCCAGGGCGCTGCTCTGGACCCCGTAGAGGGGGGCTACCCACCCCCTGATTCACTAATTAGGTTAGTCATGGAAAGAATATAACACAACCCAATAATCTCCCACTTGTTGTTTTCTTTCCACAGGGGGCCACAGGAGAGCTTAGTCATTTTTCCAGCCCTGAAACGCCCATTGCTACACCAAGAGAACTTCTTAGAGCTCACAGATTTTTTCAATGCATCTGCAGTATTCTTCAAGTTGTCCACCTTTACCAGCAACACCTTTTTGTCTTCTATCATATCCCTCACAAAGTGATACTGAACATCAATGTGCTTTGTCTTTGAATGATAAGCAGGGTTTTTGCCAAGAAAATTGCACTTTGGCTGTCACAGTCTATCCTTATAGCTCCCTGTACTAACCCCATACTTGAACACAATCTCTGCAACCAAATTGCTTCCTTGCTTGCATGAGTGGCTGCCATGTATTTTGCCTCTGTAGTTGATAGTGCCACTACAGATTGTTTCTTACTCATCCAATTGACTGCACGTCCAAATAGGTTAAACACATACCCACTTGTAGATCTTCTCTGATCCAGATCTCCAGCCCAGTCTGCATCAACAAAGCCACGAATATCCAACACTCTTTCCAATCTTGGTCTTCCTTGGTAGCACAAACCATAATCACTAGTGCCATGCAAATACCTGAAAACCTGCTTCATTGTTCTCCAATGCTCCTTCCCTGGTTTTGACATAAACCCGCTCAATACTCCCACTATATGCACAATGTATGGTCTAGTATAGACCATTACATACATCAAGCTATCTAATGCACTTACATATGGAACACGGGACATGTCCTCTTCCTCTTCTTGTGTGTTGGGACACTATTTAGCATATAACCTCACACCTACAGCAATAGGAACCTTCATTGGTTTACTATCCTACATATTAAACCTCTACAGTATTGTCTCGACATACTTCCTCTGGTTAAACCAGAGCTTCCTCTTTTCCCGATCTCTTTTAATTTCCATGCCCAAAATATAGTTTGTAGCACCAAGATCTTTCATGTTGAATTTGGAGGACAACTGGGTCTTCAAATCCTAGATAATTTCTTTGTCATTTCCAACCAGTAACATATCATCCACATACAAGACCAGATAAATAACACAGTCACCAATTAATTTAAAATACACACAGTGATCTGCTTTGCTTCTAGTGAAGCCAATCCTAGTATAAATGTATCAAATTTCTGATACCACATCCTTGGTGACTGTTTTAACCCATACAAAGACTTCTTTAACTTGCATACTAGTTCTTTCTTACCCTTCACCGCAAAGCCTTCAGGTTGCTTCATGTAGATTTCCTCTTCCAAATCCCCGTGAAGAAATGTTGTCTTCACATCCATCTATTCTACCTCAAAATCAAAAGCAGCAGCAACAGATAAAAGTAATCTAATAGAAGTTACCTTGGCAACAGGAGAAAAAATATCACCAAAATCAATTCCCGACACCTGGGAATAACCTTTTGCTACCAACCGAGCTTTGTATTTCTCCACCTTTCCTTATGCATTTGTCTTCTTCTTGAACACCCATTTGCTGCCAATGGGTTTCCTTCCAACTAGCAACTCCACCAAATCCCAAGCCTCATTTTTATGCAAAGATGCCATTTCATCAGCCATGGACTCTTTCCAGATTTTTCCATCCTCTGAATCTACTACTTCCTTCACAGTTCTAGGATCATCATCCATAATAGATAAAGAAAAATTTGAACAGAAAGAAAATGGACTATACCTTTCTAGCTGCCTTCTTTCTCGAACTGATCTTCTCACACCCTGAGTTTGTGGCTCTTCATGTTCTTATTCCTCCTCTGCTATAGAGTCTGATTCTTCCTCCTTAAGCTCAAACTCTATCTTCTTAGGTTCCTTTGGTTGGACTTCATGTTTAATAACATCTTTTACCTCTCTGAACACCACATCTTGGTTGTACACAACCTTCCGTGTGACTGGGTTCCAAAGATTATAACCCTTTAAACCATCCTTATAACCAATAAAGATACAATTTTCAGATTTACTATCCAACTTGGTTCGTTTCTCCTTTGGAACATGTACATATGCATCACATCCAAATACCCTCAGATGTGAAAGAGGGTTTCTTACCAGTCCATACCTCTTGTGGAGTCTTATCCTCCAACGCTGATGAAGGCGACTTTTTGACCAGGTAACATGCAGTATCCACCGCCTCTGCCCAGAATTCATGTCCTAACCCGGCACCACTGAGCATGCTTCTTGCCCTTTCCATCAACGTCTTATTCATTCTTTGTACAACTCCATTTTGTTGAGGTGTATATGGAGTAGTCTTCTGCCGTGCTATACCACACTTCTTACAGAATTCTTCAAATTCCTTGCTGCTGAATTCTCCACCATTATCTGTCCTCAGCACCTTTATCTTCTTCTCTGTCTGATTTTCCACCAGAGCCTTAAATTCTTTAAACCTGTCAAAGACTTCAGATTTCTTCTTAAGGGAATATATCCATGTATTCCTTGAGAAGTCATCTATAAATGATACATAGTACACAGACTTACCCAGTGATGGAACTTTCACAGGTCCAAACACATCACTGTGCACAAGCTCTAATATTTGTTTCGTCCTCTTACCACTAGGGGGGAAACTCACCCGATTCTGCTTCCCATATACACAATTTTCACAGAAATCAAAATCCAGAGAGCTATTACTCATACCTTCTACCATACCTTTACCATGAAGTATTCGAAGGCCCTTCTCTCCAATATGTGTCCAAGCCTTTGATGCCACAACATGGTCTTCTCTCCAGAGACCACTAGATTTTCTGCTCCATTTTCAGGAACCATAGAACTATTGCACCCGTCAACAACCGTGCTACCTTGCAATTTGTACAGAGTTCCAATCCGAACTCCCTGCATCAATACCAGTGCTCCTCGAACCATCTTGCAGGTATCCTTCTCGAACACTGTCTTTACACCTGCATCATCCAGCTTACTTACAGAAATCAGATTTCTGGCCAATGCAGGAATATGCAGAACACCTAGAAGGGTTCTAACCCTTCCACCTTGCAATTTCAACTTTACTTTTCCACGATCAATGGTTCTACCCTTCCTATCATTTCCTAAGAAGACATCACCACCATCGTATTTCTCATACTCGCAGAACCACTCTCTATGGGGAGTGAAGTGAAAGGATGCACCTGAGTCAATCAACCATGCCTCATGATCTACATGTGTACTTGAAGAAGCCAAGTACACATCCCCACCTTCATCTGAGGTGGTTTTCGCCTCTGCAGAAGGAGCATCATCAGATCCCTTTACTTTATCAGGAGCTTTAGATTTACACTCCCTTCTGAAGTGCTCTTCCTTTCCGCATTTCCAGCACACCACCTTTGTAGGTTTTCCTGGAGATACTCCCTTACACAGATATGGTAAAATGGATTGTAGACCACACTGATATATTTGAAAAGGAATTCAAGACATGGAACCAGGAGGTCATGGGATCATTTACCCCAAGTAATTTAAGGCATATGTATCACTTGCCAGAAGCCCAGGCTAGTTATAACAAATAGTTTGTGGAGAAATTCGCCAAAGAAAACGAGGATTTGGCACACTGTACAAAAAGCTAGTTTGTGAAGGAGGAAAGGTTAAAGAAGGATAAAAATGGTATGTATGCCAGTAGCTCTCTTTGTTCTCCTTATTGTTTCACTACTGCAATGCTATCTAGATTATTTGGGAAGCCAGATATCAATAAGTTTTCATCAGAATAGTTGCCTTTATTGGATGTAGCCACCAATGCCACGATAATGGATTGGGCCCAAATTTTATTAGATAATTTAACTTCTACGATTTTAATTATCTAACTAAAAGAAGTTTTGCTCAGAGGTTTTACCCTCCCTTCTTTTTAGCTTCCTATGTCATGGATGCTATTTATTTTGTCTCTGATTTTCCCATCATGGGGTCGAAATGGAAAGTAAAGAACCCTCCACCTATTCAAGTCTACCACAAAGAACTATGGGAATCCAATTTTGTCCCACATTTCTATAAGAGTTTTCATGGAGTGATGTTTCCTATTCATAAAATTTTATATAACACAGATGCCCCAAGATTCTCCCCATAGGGTAAAATTAACATTCTCACTATGGGAAGGTGTTTTGGGGAGGAGGTATTCACCTACATTAGGGTATTTGGAAGCATTTCCTCACCTCATGTGCTTCCTCTGTATGTTCCCAACAAGCTTATGGCTTGACAGATAGCTTACCAGACTTGTGGTGTTGGGAGAATGAGCAGAGAACTCAAGGATAAGAAGAATGCCATCTGGCCCCAATTCCATGTAGTCTGCGAGGCCTTCACATTGTTTGATTTGGGACACACTTTTAAAGAGGTTGATAATATGCTAAGTCTATAGCTACCAAAGTTCCGAGAGAGGAAATATGATCCCTTGGATACTATCAAGAATTTTACAACAATGGTCAAGATAAAAGTGTTTACTAAAGAAGATGATATCTTCAACGATGTCTTTTCGTAGAAGAGAGCTCTCTCAAAGAGATTCTATATATGGCACAAGTTTAGTTTGACCACAGGAAGCTTCAAGAGTTTAACCATTACAGAGGATAGAGATTGGAAAATGTCCCATTGGACAAATTGCGCATTGAACCAATAAGGGAGTCCACTCCTAGTATTAGCATAAGTGGAAGTTCAGGAGAAGAGAAGTCTAAATCAAAGTCCGAGAGGGAATCAACTAAAAAATATGATAAACAGTCAAAGAGTGAACACAGTAGAAGTGAAGGGTAAATCAAAGATACAACTCAGCTTATAGATAAGCCTGACCAGTAGGTCTTGTCCCCAAAACAAGTCGAGACTCCTGCTCCCCTCAGAAAGCCAAGAAGTCCAATTGTAGTAGACCTAGAAAAGCAGTGGGAGAATTTTAATGAACTAATCAACATTGAGGAACAGAGTGCAGGTCCATTGATAAACCAAGGGGAGACAACCACATAGATGATAATAGAAGAGGTTATTAATACTCAAGAGACAAAGCATATTCTTGTTGCTCTATCATCAGAAATTGTGTTGAAAATAGAGTAGATCCCTCCTCTAAATGTATTTTATAGCCCACAGCATAAGGTTGTTGTCAAGAGACAAAGAAAGAAATGAAAAATAGATATTGTACTTTCTCTAGAGGTTGAACCTTTGGATTTTCTTTGGCAAGACCCGACCATCGATCCAACAGAAAACCTCACTAGGCTCTCTCAGATTGTAGGGGCATATGCTTCTACAACCATTAATAAAGTATCAGAAGTTCAAATGCTATTAAAATAAAAGGAGGATAAGATCCTATTTTTTGAACAATGACTACAATACGCCAGCATCAGCATAGAATCATAAATACAATTAGCAAAGCTACAACAGGATTTCCAGCAAATGAAGTTGGGTTTTCAAAACAATGGGGCTAATAAAGAATACCAGTTACAAGCCACAATAGAACGTCATAAGTATGACCCTAAAATTGAAAAATTCATCACAGAAGCCCTTGCCCTCAATGGCAAGCTATTACAATAGGAAGAAATGCTTTTCCAAAGGATCTCGCAAAGGAATTCCCATTGCGAAAAAAGCGACTACATTACTAGTCAAGTCATAGACTTACAACTTGATTATGATTTAGTTTTTAAGAAAGTTTCTGACTTTGTGAATTGGAAGAAATCAAAGGGGGGAAGAAGAGTAGAATTACCCAGAATCGATGAATCCCATAAAGAAATTCTATTTTCAAAATGGGATTCACAGCTCAAGGAAGAAGAGCAAGCGATGGAGGAGGCAATAACAGTAGCAAGCAATGTCATCAACTGCATTAATGAAAATTTGCATAAAGAAAATTTAATATCAAAAACCACTCCAAGATTTCTCCCAAAGGAACAACAGCTACAAACAAGGTGGAAGAAAATGACAAAATAAAAGGAAGAGTCAATTAAGCAGATAAGCAAGTTAAACTGAGACACTTACTAGCAATATCTGGTGAAACCACATAGCCAGTTGATGACTTTGAACTGCCTCATAACCTTTGCTGAGAAGATAGCACCAGTGCTCACCAATTCCATATTTGCAGGTCAATTGAAAGCTAAAGTTGGCCAACCAATGCTCGTGAAGCCCATGCTAGACATTTGCAACTTAAAATAATAGATACATGATTTAGCATATATATAGTTTTAGCTTAGTGTTAGTTTATTTTTTATTTAAATGAGGACGGTCGTTTTGAACCTCCTCATCTATTTTTGTAATAACTATTTTTAGATTTTAGTTAGTAGTGTTTAAGACCCTCTCATGCATTTATAGAGGGGTCCAGAAATTTGTCAAAAACAATTCTTCAAAACGTGCACTTTTGCCCCCCAACAAGGAGGTTTTGATAAATGAATGGACAGAGATCTATTTATATCTGAGTTTAATGTCTGATACTCAAATGCACTTACGTACTCTTACTGGATATTGAATTATTTGAATATAAATCTATATGGCCGAAGCTCATGAGTAGAACCTATTATTAATGGTACTTTTATCTCTTAATACTTTTTGCTTATGTGCCAAGCGATATATTATTTTCAGTTGTTTATATATGAAAGCCTGAATGTTTAGTTATCATTTTTGCACTTTTGTATGATGATAACTATTCTTTTTATGTTGAATGTATGAATGACTTATTATGTGATATGTTTATCATAATTGTTTCGGCTAATTTCTTATACGAAACAATCATATTTAATGGATTTATTTCCTCATGGTGATTGAATGATTTTTATTACCAATCGTTGTTGGAAATTATTTTAGATCGCATAAACAAAGCGTTACTCCCGGGATACTTTATAGTTATATATTTTCCTTCATTAGAATAGAATTGCATATGTTAGATTAGATTTAGAATAAAGCATTCTCCCCGTAAACCTTTAAAAATAAAAACATCATCCCCTTAGTGTACCATCATAAAAAAATTGGGAAACTGGTCCCATCACCCCCAGTCGGAGCCACTATTCCAAAATGAAAAGGAGATGCTTTCAAGGTCTGGACCAGGTGGTTATCCCCCTTGTTGTAGACCCCATTTTTTGGGCTTTCAACAGAACCTAATAGTGGCTCCACTTGGGGATGGCATTTCCTGGTGAAATGTCAAGAACTTTGTAGACCAATGGCCTTCTGAATTACTATGATGTTATCCTACAACTTTCCCTTTCGAAATCTCTGCATTATTTCTATTTATGATAGTAAAAATTTTGAATCTTAGGGCCTTCACTTTGGTCTTCAACTTCAAGAAATCACCATCCAATCCACTCTAGACTTTTGAAAGTAAAATATGTACAAATGATTAGTGAAATTAGTAACTAGGCTCAATGTAATGTTTGAGCATTTGAACATTAACTGGTCCTCTTTTTGCTTCTGTGCCATCCATTTATCTAAGGAGGAAAGCATTATTACCTCTGAAAGCATAAATGATATATGTGAATTTCCATAGGAAATCAAATTTCCCATGTTTACCTTTATCCTCTCTTCTTGAATCCCGTTTTAAAACTTTGTCCCCTAGGTAGATTTGCCTTAACCCTTTTATCAAAAGTCTTCCTGATCCTTTCCTGCACCACTTGAGATCTAATGTACACTTCTTCCCTGGTCTGCTCTAAATGAATTATTTTGTTGATTATTCTTTGGATGTCATTTGGTTCAACCTACAATTCTTGGAGTAGCTTCATCACTGGTGTTCCCAAGGAAGATGGGAAAATAGCCTCCATTCCATAAACTAATTGATAAGGACTAGTACCAGTGGATTTCTTTGTGGTTAGCCTATCTAACCATAAGGCATTTACTAGATTTTTGTTTCATGTCTTTTTGTTATCGTCGAACAATGTTTTGATGATATTCACTAAACTCTTGTTTGAACACTCAACTAGTTCATTTCCTTGAGGGTAATAAGTTGTGGAGTGACCAAGGGTTATATGATACTTATTACAAAAATCAATTATTCGTTTAGATTTGAAATTTGCTACATTATCAATGATTATCTTGGTTGGGCACCCAAATCTAGATAGGATGTTGGACTCAAGGAAAGTTATTATAATAGTATCAGTGGCTTTCCTTGATGGTATGGCTTCTATCCATTTAGTAAAGTAATTTTTAGCAATGAGGACCGATTTGTGTTGGGTAGAGGAAGGTGGATGAATTTCACCAATGAAGTCAAAACCCCATCGCTGAAAAGGTGCTTCACCAGAGATTGGTTTTAAGGGGAAGGGTAAAAGATTTTTCTTTCCTTCAAAAATCTGACATTTATGACAGGAGGTTACAAATTTCTTTACATCAAAAAACAAATTAGGCCAATAGAAACCGACTCTAAGAATCTTGTCAGCTATGGTTTTCTAATAAAGATGTCCTCCATAGTGACCTGCATGAAACTCTTGTAACACCTTGTCAAATTCTTCTTTCAATAAATAGTTAAGAAGGATACCTTCATGATTCCTCCAAAACAAAGCATTGTCAATTATGTAAAATTTTAAATATTTCATTCTTAAAAATATGCTTTTGGTCCTGGATAATTTAGGAGGAGGTTGTAAATTTTGTAAAACATATATGATGTCTGCATACCATGGTGATTCAATAAAGTCCTAACTGATTGGTGGAGTCGCCATCTCCTCTCCATTATCCATTTTTGCAAAAACATTTATATCTAAGGCCTGACAGTTCGATTCAGCCATGAGCTTGGCTAAATCTTGGCCTTTGATTAGCTTTGTTGGTTTTATTTATGTGTCATATTATAATATATTAGCAATCAATTTCCCTCTCTTTCCATCTGGACAATGTTGAGTTAGGATATCCTTGACTACTACATTGGGGACATAGGCTATTACATGAGAATATAGAATGTAAACTCTAAAATATTTGTGTTATGAAGCCAGCTCACAAAAAGATATAAAAGATAGATCAACACCTTACAAATAAGCCTCTTCAAGGGGGCAACCTACTTTACATTACACAAATCAACAATTCTTGGATGATACAAATGACAAGGCCTCCTTTCTATATATAGGAGTCTAAGGGGTCATAATATAATCAGAGCTGACATAACAATAATAATGTAAGGGTGCAATAATAACAATAATGGGTTTCTATGGGGCACAATAGTAATAATATGGGGAGTACATGGGTGCAACAATATAATAAGGAGGTTGTACTAGTAACAATAAGGGGTTACACTAGTATTATAGGGGCCTAACATGCCCCTCTCCTTCAAAAAGTGTTGTCCTCAATGCTTGAGTATTTCTTGATGCTTCTGTATAAAATTCATGTCCTCCCATGTGGAATCTTTAGCGGGTAAATTCTTCCACTTGATGAGATACTCTAAAATTGATCGATTTCATAGCTATCGGGTTCTTGTTTCTGTGACTGCTCCAGTTTCCAATATGATTTTTCCTTCCTCTTCAAGTTATGGAAATATTGTTTGAATTGGGGTCTTCTGCAACTTTTGAATGAGTGGCCACACTTCTTCGTCCTTCTTCCATTCATCCCTTTCTTCGTTTATCCAATCTGGTTGGATAATAGAAATAACACAAAAAATGCTTCCACATCCTCATCCTTTATTGAGAGTGCATCGACAACAAAATTTTGCTTCCCCTTTTCTATAGATGATGTCAAAGTGATAACCCAACATATTTGTGACCCATTTTTCTGTTCTTCTAAAGATAATATTTGTAGAATTGAGGCTTCTGTGATCCATCATAGTTATAAGAAGAATTTCAGCTTAAATCACATATAGAAAGACCTTTGTCGACGCATTTCGAACCAACCAGTGTGGTTCATCGTCAAGACAATTTGAAGAAACAGATCCAATTTTGCATGTTAAATAGTTAGAGTAGAGCCTCCAACAACTATCTTGATCAACGACTAATTTGGACCTAGGGCCAGAGTCAAAAAGTCATCCTAATAATTTAAAGGAAGTTAGTTATCATCGTGACCAAACCTTAGTATATATAAAATGAAAAAATATTTTTAGAAGGTGTTTAAGTTAAAAGTTAGTTAAAACAATATATTTTAATAATAAAAAATTGTAATTTTAATGGGAATTAGTTAGATTGAAGACCCTACTTATTCATATAAGTATATAATGGTTAGTCAGAATAACTATTTATTAAAACGATAAATAACTAGAAATTAAAATAAATAAATAAATACCAAAAAGAAAAATGAAATAATTTAAGTAGGTGTTTAAGTTAAAGTTGTTAATAACGGTATCAAAAAAAATTAAAAAAATTAAAAAAAAAAAAATCTTACTTCTTATAAATACATAATAGCTGGTTAGACTAACTACTTTAAGAAAGTTAAAATATAAATAAATTAATTCAATAAATAAATAAATAAATAAAAATAAATAATGATGGTAATAATATAAATAAAAAATAAAATAAAAATAAAGATAAAAATAAAAATAAAGAATAAAAATAAAAAACAAATAAAAAAAATAAAAAAAATAAATAATAATAAAAATAAAAATAAAGAAATATATAATATAAAAAAATAAATAAAACCAAAAAGAAATAAATCCTAATGTGTGTGTGTGTGTGTGCATATTAGTGAAGATTATATTTAATAATATCTATTAGGAAGAAATCAAATGGAAAGAGCGACCTAGAATAAAAAGAAGGAGAAGGAATAGAAAAAGTCCAATAGAAAACCAAAGATCAAGAAGGAAAAAGAAGAAAGGAAGGCACCAATGGGAACGATGAAAGCGTAAAAGATAAGGGGGGCAAGGGAAGGGGAAGAAACACTAGGACAAAAGGGCAGGGATCCAACATCTACTGATCTTCCAGCCGTCATCTCTGTTGAGATTGTTAGGCCTTCTTTCAATTTCAATAGCTTCCCTGAAGATAATATTTGTTCTAAAAATTATTTAGGACTACCATGATCCATTTTTACCTTGAAGTGTCTTCCCATTGTGTAAGGTCGTCATTTCTTAAGTGCATGTACTATTGCCAACATTTCCTTCTCATAAATAGCTTGCTTGAGATGTAGCCATAAAAATACCCAATCACCTACATCAAAACATTTTTCACTACGATGTTGATCTACCTGTTGCTTCATTAGATTCTGCACCAAAGTGGCGTTATCCTTTAAAATTTGGAGAACTTGTTGTTGATGCTCAATGTGATCTTTCAATGCTTGAACCTTTTTCTTCTTGATATGTTCTTCTATCTTTAGAGTCTAAGGAGTGGTATTTTCTTCCAATGCTTTACAAGATATTGTCGAATTCATTTCTTCATGCTCGATGTGATCTTTCACTTCTTGAACATTTTTCTTCTTGATATGTACTTCTATCTTGATAGTTTGAGGAGTGATAATTCCATCCAATGCATTACAATATATCGTTGGATTCATTTCTTCTTTCTCGATGTGATATTTCACTTCTTGAACCCCTTTCTTCTTGATATGTTCTTTTATCTCGAGAGTTTGAGTGGTAATTCTTGCCAATGCTTTACAGGATATGGTCAGATTCATTTATTCTTTCTCTGGGGTTAGTTCCTAGCGCATATCCTCTTCTTTTGATGTTCTTAATCCTTTTCTTCCTCCTCTTCATACTCTATTTAAAATAATTTCTTCTCAGCACACCTATGAACTTTAGAGCATTTGCTATCATAATTGTAACAAAGCCATTTTTTTCTTTTTTCTTCCAATTTTTGTGGTGTAACCCTTGCAGGTTGTGCAAGGCTAGGAGAAACAAAACTTCCATTATTATAGTTGTGAGGGGTAGACTTCCTTGTTTCCATAATTTTATTTTCCACTTTTTAACAAAGCCCTTTTTCTCTTTCCAATTGTTGTGGTGATGCTCTAAAGAAGGTGTTGCTCTTTGTATCGTCATAATGTGCTATCATTTCCTCCATGAAAATTGACCACGTAAGAAGTTGTTTACAAGAACAAAACCCTTTATACCATAAAAATTGATCCATTTCTAAATATGAAGATTCAATACATACCTTTTGTAACAGTGGTACACCATGTAGATCAAAATATTTCTCCATCTGAAGTATCCAATTTACCGGATCCTTGCCATCAAACTTCTTCATATCGCCTTTTCTTGATTTTAGGAGCTCAGTCTTGAAATGACTATAATTTTTCAATTTTGATTCTTCTAGTTCTGAAATTGCAACCTTCAATAGCCCTCTGCGTCTTCTTTCTAATGCCACCAACTTGATTGAATTTAGATTCTCCAAGAAAGAGTTATGCACAATCTCCCAAGATGACATGATTATATACCTTTTAAGAAGAGTGAACTTGTATGAAGTGCCACGTGTCACCGTATTAACCTTAGGATCTCAAAAATATACATAGGAAACTACAGTCTGTCCTCTTTCTGTAACGTATTACGAAATTTCAATCTGCTGTCCAAAAAAAAGTTACGATGATTTTCCTAGGTCACCTATTTGGAATGTAATTCGGGAGTTTGCAAAAAGGCTTACATTCTTAGATCGTATCTCCTCTAATATAGCGTGAAAAGCTCTGAAATTTAGACCCAAGCTTCAGAACAATTTCAGCCCAAACGTGTTTTTTTTTTTTTTTGCATCTGAAATGTCATAGAAAAAAGTTATAGCGCAAATGCGATGATGACCTGTTTGGAGTAGCAAAACCCTAGAATCCAAAGCTCTGATACCAAACGTTATGACGCCAACTCACAAAAAGATAGAAAAGATAGATCAATGCCTTAGAAATAAGCCTCTTTGAGGGGGAAACCTCCTTTACATTACACAAATGAACAATTCTTGGATGATACAAATGACAAGACCTCCTTTCTATGTATAGGAGTCTAAGGGTTCATAATACAATCATAGCCGACATAACAATAATAATGTAAGGGCACAATAATAACAATAGTGGGCTTCTATGGGGCACAATAATAACAATATGGGACTACATGGGAACAACAATATAATAAGGGGGTTGTACTAATAACAATAAGGGGTTACACTAGTAGTATATGGGCCTAACACTTTGATAGCTTTAACCAAAGAAAAGTCTTGCTTTTCCATTATATTGTATTTTAGAGGGGCATCTCTCAAGGCTTCGCTAAAAAAGCCAATAAGTTGCTCATAACCTTGATCATTCTTTTGCAGTAGGACAAAAACAATTGTATTTTCTGAAGGAAACGAAAATATAATGAAATCCCTATCAAACTTTGGACCTACGAAAACTGGTGTTTTTGTTAAGGCTAGCTTAATATCTTCAAAGGATATCTTAGCTTCAATGGTCCATTTTATGGTCAAATCTTTCTTCAACATGTTATTAAATGATCTAATTAATTTTGCTAAGTTAGAAATAAATTTCCTAAGAAAAATATTTTTTCCTAAAACGGCTTGTAATTCTCTGATGCTCCTAGGATGTTGTATTTGTAAGATGGCCTCAATTGTTGCAGGATCTATTCGGATACCATATTTACAAATTATATGGCCTAATAAATTTCCCTCTTCTAACCCAAATAAAGATTTTTTTGGATTCAAAGAAATTCCATACTTCCTACATTTGATGAAGACTTGCCTTAGATGATCCAAGTGTTGTTTATCAGATTTTGAGAATACAGTGATGTCATCTAAGTATATTACTAGGAATTCATGAATTTCCTTAGCAAAATCTATGTTCATGGCTCTTTGGAAAGTAGCCCCTGATTCTTTAATCCAAAAGGTATTTTCACAGATATGAATGTGCCCCAAGGAATAGTGAATGCTATTTTAGCCTGGTCCTCTGGGTGAACTAAAATCTTATTATAATAAGAAAACCCATCCAATAATGAGATTCTGGTGGACCCTACTGCACTTTGTAAGATGTGATCCATTTTAGGAAGAGGGAAATTGTCTTTAAGTGAAATTTTATTAAGATTCTTGAGATCAACACAAAGTCTAATCTCACCAGTCTTTTTCCTTGTGGGTACCAAATTTGAAACCCAATCAGAGAATCTAATTGGTTCTATTGTCTTGGCCTCATACATCATTCAGATATCCTTTCAATAGAAGGCAATAGGATGGGATTAATCCTCCTAAGCTTTTGTCTGAAAGGTTTTTAGTTTTCTTTTATGGGGATGGTATGTTGTATTATGCTGGTGTCATAGGACTTGAGGTCCTCATAACTCCAAGCAAAGACATCTTGGAATTCCTTTAGTAATTCAAGTTATTTCACCTTTTTAGTAGGAGGTAAGGACTTTAAAAGTTTTATCAATTTTGGATTTTCCTCAGTACCTATATTACACTCCTCTATATCAGATTTCAAGGGTTCCATTTTTGGTTTTCTTGGGACATCATTTGAATCAAACAAGTCTTCCAAAGGACTTAATCCTTTGGCCAAAAGTTGTCTTCGAGATTAATGATTTTAGAGTCTTCGTTAATTATCTTATCAATTTCAACTTGACTTAGGTTTTCTACATTTGATTTCGTAAATTTAGTGGGATGAAATCTATCTATCTCTTCCTCTTATATTTTATTAATTTCTAGTTTATCTTTGAAATCATGATCTACTGTTATGTCAGTATTTATATTACTATTTACAAATTCTTCTTCTAAAGTTAAATTATTTATCTGTTGGTTATTAGTGAATACTTGCTACTTTTTTAAGTTATCAAGGATAGCATGTCTATGCCTAACCTCAGCAGTGTATTGATGGTTAGGTTGAAATGGTAACTTACAAGTGTTGGCAAACATTGCTAAACTATGAGCCTGCATATTATGTCTCCTTGGGATGACTGCAAGCTTACTTTCTATAAAAGTGTTCAATATTTCTACAACTGTTCCTCTATCAAAACTTAACCTAGGATCTCTGGTCATATATACAACATTAATTTGTTTTATAACCAACTTAGAATATCCCATAATAGAAACTCTTATAGCTCCTAGCTTTTTTGAGACCTAAAAGAAGTGCCTCATACTCAGCCATATTTTTAGTGCATTTGAAATTTAGTCTGTAAGCATGGCCCTTTGAGTGATCATTCTCTAATTTTTATATCCACACTCTTGCTCCTGCTCCTAATTTATTCACTAACCCATCAAATTCAAGATGCCATAATATTTCATGTTCATAATTCTTACTATCCCGGGGGGCAAAATTTTCATTGATTAAGGTGTCTTGATCAGATTTTTTATCTGAAAGCTCTTGAATTTGGATAGTTTCATTTTGAGATGCAACTGCAATTTCTTTTGGTTCTAAAATAATGCTATTTGAAGTAGTTTCTTGTGTTTGTTCAACATTGTATAGAATAAAAGAATTGATGTCAGAATGCATGGAATAGATAGGAAAGTTTTCAGGCTTATCCTAACTACTCACTACATATTTCATTAGGGTCTCTCTGTACAATGTTTTAGGATGTCCAAAGACTGAAATTGTGGCATATGACATGTCAAGTTGCAAATATCCTTGGAGTTTAGCCCCCATGATCTAGACAATAGCATGCCATATTTATGGGGTATGTCAGCAACAACTATATCCATGAGGATGGTTTTAGTAGGATATTGTAATAAGGAAATACACAAGTCTTTAATTAACCCTAGACACTTTACTTGACTTGAGTCAAATGAAAATAGGTCCATGTAAGCCCTAGTAATGTCCAAGATTAATTTTTCCATAAAAGATTTAGGCATTAAATTATGTGAATCCCCGGAATCTAACATTGCATTGTGTAATATTTTATCATGAATGTTAAGGCTAACATAAAAGGGTGGTATCCCTCCTTCTAATGGTTTTCTATTAACATCAGGATCGAATATAAGCTGAGGTTGATCATCAAACAAGTTGACAGAGTCTTCATTCTCAACGGAGTTTAAGGTTTTGCTTATTTGAGATTTATAGGTTTCATTTTTAATCAGCTCTGTTAAGGGAACTGAGATCTTCAGTTTAGCCACCTCTGCTCCCAAATTGAAAGGAAAAGGGGCTTTCTCTATTTGAGGGCTTGGAATTTTTAGGGGAGGAGTTTGAGTAGATTGCTCTTCTTTTTCTGCATTTGAAGTATATTTCTATGGATTTTCTAATATGGTGTTTAGATATTTCTCCACTATCTCCTTGGAGGGGATTGAAGTGGATGGTTGATCATCAGGGGGTTGATCATGGGTTATATCTACAATGGTGGGACAAAAAAGTTTCTGATTTGGTATAGGGAGGATTTGGAGAGTTTTAGTAACTGGAGTTGTTTTAATTTTCTTAGGTTGATTTGGTACTGCTTTCTTGTTTTCGTCGAGAGTATCAATGTTCCTTACTCCTCAGGTTGTACTGTTTGTGCACTTTGAAGATAGCATAATCATACCCTCACTTATAATCGAATGATTCTCTAGATTGGGTCTGAAATTGTTGAAGCATATGTACTTCCTGATCATCTTGAGTAAAGAAGACAATTTCCTCTTCATCTAATCCCATTAAGTTAATTTGCGTATCTTGTTCAGGCTCTTCTAAATGGGATGTTTCAACATAGTTTTCTTGAAAAGGAGGCCTAATATTCTTATCAGGTGCATTTTTTCCTCTATTTTGATTTTGATTGTTTATAAACTTTGGATTTCTCACTGCGGGTTCTTGGTGATTATCCCATTGAGGCTTCCCTTCAATGTTCTCTATCCTATCCATCAGTTTTTCCATTCCTTTTGTTAGGACATCTATTTTTAGGTGAGAGGGTGAGGCTTCATCTTTCACAGGTCCTCTCCTTTCATTCCTAACCCTGGCTCTTTCTACTAGCAACTTAGCTTCTACACTAACTGCTACACTCTGCATGTCTTCTAAAGTTGGAGGATTTCTCTCTCTAAGTTGGAATGCCATATCAGTATCAAACCCATCAAGAAACTTTATCAGCGCTAACATAGGTGGGGGTCTAAGATTCATTTGTATTGCATTGTATATATTGTTAAATCTGGTACACTAATCCTGGACTATTTCATTTGGTCCTCTTTTGATGCTTTTTAATTCTGAAAGAATCTATAGAGGATTCTTTTTATTTTCCCATATATTTAAAAATTGTTGATAAAATACTTCTAAACTCTCTATGCTATTAACAGGCAATGCTCTAAACCATTTCCTAACATCACCGGCTAGAGTCTAAGAAAAAAGTCTCATTTGAACGTCTCCAATATCAATTTCATGCAATTCAAAATAATCTGTCATCTTATTTTCATGTTGCTCTGTTGTATAAGGTCCTATGCCATCAAACTAGAAAATTTTGTTCTAGTAGTCTTGTGGCATGGTACCTAGTGGAGTAGGTAACATAAGAGGGGCATACCTATTTGCCATGGCTCTAAGTTGGGCAGGGCTAAGAAGTGGAGTTGGGGTACCACAGGATGATATAGTAGTTGATGGAGAACTAGGAACAATAGGTGTTTGATGGGTAACAATAGGTTGGTAGGGAAGTGAGGGTATGAATGGAGGTGAGGAATGAAATTTGGAGGTGGAGGGGAATAATGGTGAACTAAAGGGAGTTGGAACTATTTCAGAAAGCTCAGGGATCTTAACATTAGTAAGGGATGTTTGAGGGAATTTAAAATATACTCATCAATTGACTGGTTTGCCTTTTGGACTTCAAGATCTGCAATAAACTCTGGATCTAGAACTATTTCATCAAGTGCACTTTCAGACCTGGTTCTAAATAGGGAAAGTTCAAATGACTCATCAAAAGGGAGGTCTTCTAAAAACAACCACTCGTCAAGGAATGAATCTACTTTGATTGAAGGTGTTGGACTTACTGAACTTTCTTGTCTTCTGGATCTTCTCGAAATTAGGTTGGGACTATCCACTACTTGGGTAGGGTTTGGATTAGGATTGGCCCTAGTATAGTGAGTTCTCCTTGAAGCTAGAGTTTCAAACTTTTCTAGTTACTTTCTTTTTGTAAAATTTTGTAAATAAATTCTAATAAACCCTTCAAGAGGCTTGAAATAAATATTTTAAATTTTCTCAAACGTTTATTAAGACTGAGGATTTAAGTTCCCCAATGGATTGAAGTTATCAAAAGAAGGAATAATGTGAGGTAACCACAAACCAATCTTTAGACATAGGTTCTAGCCAACCTAAGTCCAAAGAGGGCTCTCTCTCTATAATTTAACTTTGTTTGGGTGAGGATTTTAGGATAGTTCTTAGTGTTCATAAGGTTTTGATTTTGGTTGGGTGGTGGAATTCTAGGAACAGATGGATAGAGCTAGTTTCTACAAGCCATTGCGCTACGGAGTCAATAAAATGATAGCATAACTAGATCAGGTCATTAAGGGAATGCTCACAGGGCAGGCTAGGAAAGCAAAAGTAAAATCTTCAAGGGCTGATGGATGGAATGATTCTAACTAGGGTGAAGGGCACTTAGGAATCCTTGGATCAGGATCAAAATGAGGAACATGGGGTGATCATCAACAAAGGGCAATTGAGAATCCTTTGCTACATAGACCAAAAAGGAAAACTACGAAAGCTTAGGAGCAACTAAGAATTCCCTAGCTAAGATAGTTTAGCATAAAAAATTAAGAACATAAACAGTCAAGACAGAGTGCATTTAAGCCAGTTCTGAAATATCATTCCTAGTCTAGCTTTCAGATTTCATAGGAACACATATGATTATTAACAAACATAAGGAAAAGCAATAAAACACATGAGAGAATACATATATGAATTTTTCTTTACACAAGAATCCTAAAAAATATCTAAGCTTTAATCCATGATCAAATAAGCCAATCCAATTTTTTGATACAATAAGACTTTTATTTAAGAGAAAAGTCTATAGAAATGTCTTTGAATCAACCCCAAATACTTCTAAATGTGAAGTATTTATACAAAAAATAATTACAAAATATCTCATAATAGTCTAAGATTTAATTTAGGAAATAAAAATATCTTCAAGCATGAAGATAGAGACATATGGAAAACTACATCATGTTGTCCCTTTTATTGTGGTAGTGTTGGTTGTTGCAGTTGAGTTTGAGCCCTTTAAGCTAGCTGATATTTGTACACTGGAATCATCTTTATCTTTAATCTTTCACTAATACTCTTTAACCCTGCTGATTTATCTTTCACTTGATTCAACTAGCTGCCTTCAGATTTATTGTGGTAGCTTATAGTAAATCTATCATTTTTTCCCACCATTCATCCTCAGATAACTTTTCTTTTATCATTCTTCTGTATATTTCATCTTCTTCTGTGTACTTAGCAAAATTGCACTTGGTGAAAAACAAATGTTTCACCTCATGCTCTAAAAAGAACAAGTTTTCAAAAGTGTCATACAGTACTTTCCCTGTAGGAAAGGCTTTGATACATGAAGTATTGGCTTGTTCCTTAGCCAATTTCCTAATTCTGTAAGTGTAGTCCAATTGGCTCATGAGTTTATCATGGATGACCATAGGATTGGGAAGGCCTTTGTCCCTAAAAATTTGAAATTTGGCCATAAACCTGTCAATTGCCACCTACATGTTATGGCATTTTTCTTCTAAGTTAACCATGAGGTTTCTTTTGGAAAGAACCTTTTTGACTTCTAAGATGGCTTCAACCTTATCATCTATACCAAGCTCATTTATCTCATGTTTGTTCTTGTTGTTCAAGAAGCGGATGAGTCGATTGGCATCCTCCGGTATATCACCCAATTCTTCATTTCCTTTTTGGATAGCTCCAGTAGCTACCTTTACCAATTCTATTTGCTCAAATATAACTTGAATTGCTGGCCAAATATCATTGATAGAGTTAATGATATTGGCCCAGAGAATTTCTTTTGTTGCTTTTGTAATGTCAAGTCTTTCTCTAGGACCTTAAGTTTCTCACCCATCCTCAGGGCTTTTTGTGTTTCTTCTCTTTGTTGAATTTGGGCAAGCTTACAGTTAGTTTCTAAGCTTGCTACTTTCTCCTTTAGCCTTTTGACCTCTTTTCCCTGGATTAACATCTCCTCCATGGATTTTACTAGCTTTGTTGTTTTCTCTGTAGATGTACCTACTGTTGTAGACTCGATTTTGATTGTCAGTGTTGTGGTAGTTGGAGCTATTCATGCCAAAGATGCTATCAATGTAGAAGGAACTACAATTGTTACTATGGGAATGGCAGTTGTGGAAGTTGTTGTTAGATCACTTTGTTTGGACTGAATAAAAATATCCAACTCCTTCTCTGTCTCTTGAAATTGATCATTTCGCTTTAGGACCAAGTCCATGAGCTCTTCATGTCCTTTTGTGCCTCTATCACTTCTATTATTTGTGGCTGATGTAATGGTGGAATCTTGAGTTGCTTCTTCAAACCAGCTATGTCATCATTCTTCTTTTTTATCAAATTTTCAGTGGCCTTTACATCTTTGGGATCGTGTCCCAACTTAATGAATAAGTCCTCCAAGGACTTCATTCTAGTATCTTTGGCCTGTGAAGAGGCCTTCTCCAATTGGAACTAAGCTAATATGTTATTCAAGGAATTTTGCAATTGGTGGGCTGTGATGGCTTTCCCTTTCAAGGTGGAGTAAATCATTTCCTCTGTCTGCTTGTGCAGCTCAATCTGGTCAATAGGATGAATGTCCTTTGCCAGTACTTCGAAGTCTATCTTCTTGAAGTCTACTACTCTTCTTGGTTGCTGAGTAATGGGCTTCATGAATTTCATTTGCATCTTACCCTCTTTTACATCATAGGCTAACATAAGCCTTGTCTAATTGGTACGGGCCATCATTAAGTATTGTCCATAATTTTGGGATTTTAGCCTCTCATTTCTGTCTTTTATGTCCATGTACCTTTCTCTGATGTCTTGGTTTCTGTCAGATGGCACCTTGAATGAGGACACTTCAACACTCTGTTTCCTAGTTGATCTTTGATTCCACGTTGGGCCTTCTTTCTGGCTTTCACAAAATGTACCTCATCTGAATTGATTATCTGCCTATAGTACTCCAGAGTAAATAACCTCATTGGGAGGTATCTGGGTAGTTTATATGGGGCCAACTCACAGCCATAAATCGTAATTTTAGTGTGATTTTGGTATAAGTACCAATCTCCCACTTTGTGTTGTTTTGAGAGCTACACAATCCTCTTGATATCTGAACTGATTTTTGGAGGAGGGCTTCCTAATAGCATTGTCACAATGGGATGTACAAATAGGTCTATAAATTCTGTATATAGATATGGGGAGTCATGCTTATGGATTAAAGGAGTTCAAAAATTCACTGACCTAGGCTGACCTTTTGTATCAAGCTTTTGGAGAGTAAAGGGGAACTTGTCAGCTTGGTAATATAAAAAGAGGTGATACAAGATAGAGGAATACTTAAAAAATCTCTCTTTACTCATCCTTAGAAATTGGTCATGCATTCTATCAGCTATAAACTTGGCATAATCATAAATGACAGTAGGAGGCTATCCTCGAGTAAAGATGGACATGAAATCCAGGATGATTTCATATATATACTCGCTAGTGGTGTAACCTAAGACACTGGAAATCATTGCTACAATGTCCTAACTAAATGTGGAAAATATGGTGGCCACATATGGAGGATCTTTTGGGATATGCTTTTCCTCCCTGATGAAAGTTTGGAACATCTCAACAAGTTTTGCAATGGTAAGCTCGAGGAATCAATCTAATAGGTCTCCAATTGAAATATGGGTTATATTTTTCACTAGTTGAAGTTGCAACATTTCATTTGTTGATTCAGCAGTGATGATGAAAAGTACATTCTGGTTTGGGGACATCGCTGCTCTTTGACTGGGGATATAGTTTGCATGGTAGTAATGGACAATTTTAGGGAAAATATGAACTTTAGGGAATTGTTACTTGGGTAAATTGGACTCCCAAAGACCAATTTTATCAGCGTGGTTCGGCTATTGATCTCTATATCGGCAGTATAGTTTAAAAGGTGATTCAAGGACAAAGGTGTCCTTGTGTTATCACTCAGGTTGTCCCTAGGCTCCTTATAGGGATACGGCCGAGGTAACCACAAACCAATCTTTGGATTGCAGGTTCTAGCCCACCTGTAATCAGAGAGGGCTCTCTCTTTAATGATTCAGCTTTGTTGATGATTTTAGGCTAGCTTTTGGCTCAGGGGTTTTTTGTTTGGGTTTGGATGGAAGGTAGAAATCTCAAGCAAAGAGGCAAGGTAAGGTGTGATAAATTTCAAACCATTGGGCGTGGAGTCATAGATTAAGGCTTGCTATAGTGTCTTCTTGATCAAAGGAGGATTAAGGAGTGAGATAGCCACACATGATACAATTAACAGTCTACCGAAGGGATGGAATGATGGAAATCAGGGATGAAAGGCAAAAGAGAATCATTTCATCATACTGAAAAAGAGGAGAAATGGATGAATGGTGATCTAGAAGCAGTTAAGAATTCCTAAATTCTCATTCATATGTGAAAGAAACAACGTAAACAAGATAATTTAAGTATACATGCTCATAGCTATTTCTGATGAAAACATAGAAAAATGAATAAATTGAACTTAAGGTGTAGTGAAACAAATCTTAAGCT
>APFE030697249.1:6269-38164 GCA_000404065.3 Pinus taeda
TTGAGTAAGTATAAAAAGACGTTTTATTTATTTACCATACCTCCACTTTACTTATATTTTTATTTGTTTACACCCATGCATGTATATAAGCTGACTTATGGAGTACATATAAAAAATGTTTTATTTATTTACAACACCTCTCATTTATTTATATTTTTATTAATTTACCATACCTCTTTTATAAATATGGTATTTGGCCCATAGGATTCACTTAAATAAAACCTATTCTTGAAAATTAGGGCGAATGGAAGGTCGTAACTCCTAATTTCAAGGGCTAAATTTACCTTTTTTACCCTCTCCCTTAAAATAAGGTGGGCTATTTGAGGTGATATATAAAAATGTACTATGATAAAAAATATTCGCCCACTAAAAATTTAAAACCCTTAATTTCGCCAAAGGGCGAACATTTGCCCCTAAAATTTTCCATGCTCCCTATAAGGTGTCTTGGTTACAGAAAGGACATCAACTGCTAGTTGACGAGCAATGTGAGGTGGAATTCCATATTGGAAAGTATAGGGACAAGGTGACTTGTGTTATCATGCCTATGGACATGTGTCATATTCTACTAGGTAGACCATGGCAGTATGACTGAAAAGTTTTTCGTGACGGAAAGACAAATTGATACAAGTTTGTCAAGGATGGGATTAAGCATACACTAGTACCCATCAAGGAAGAAGAAATAGTAGAGACTAGTGGGACAAAAGCGCTGCTGATGGCGCAAAAAGAATTTTTAAAACAGATTGAAGATAATGAGATAAAGTATGCTGGTGTAAGGAGACCAAGAGCAGTGTTGTTGCATACTGAAATTTCTAACTTACCTTAAGAAATCCAGGATTTGTTACAGGAATTCAGCGACATTGTGGTGGATGATTTACCGGATAAGTTACCACCAAAGCGAAGTATCAATAGTCACATAGATTTCATTCCCGGAGCTAGTTTACCAAACAAAGATTCTTACAAGATGAGTCCTAAGGAAAATAAAGAGATCAGGAAGCAGGTTACAGGCATTGTTGGACAAAGGATTGATACGGGAAAGTTTAAGCCCCTGTGTAGTTCTAATAGTTTTAGCTCCCAAGAAAAGAGGCGAGTGGTGGATGTGCACTGATTCAAGAGTAATAAATAAAATTACTATGAGGTACATATTTCCATTGCCACGAATGGATGACATGATGGACTTCTTGAGTGGAGCAACATATTTTTCGAAAATAGATCTAAAGAGTGGATACCACCAGATTAGAATAAGATAAGGGGACGAATGGAAGACAACTTTCAAAACCAATGAAGGTGTGTATGAATGGTCGGTGATGCCATTTGGGTTCAGTAATGCCCCTAGCACTTTCATGCGCCTAATGAATGAGATGTTTAAGGAGTTCATTGGAAAATTTGTGATTGTATGTCTTGAAGATATACTGATTTTCAGTAAGACTAAGGAAGAACATTTTTGGCATGTTAGATATGTTTTGGAGAAGTTACAGCAAAATAAATTGTTGATAAATTTAAAAAAATGTTCTTTCTTTAAGAAGGAATTAGTCTATTTGGGTTTTGTGATTTCAGAAAATGAGGTGAAAATGGACCCAGAAAAAGTTGCAGCTATAATCAATTGGCTATCCCCTAAGATTTTGTTTGAAGTTCGGAGTTTTCATGGGTTGGCAAGTTTCTATTGCAATTTTATAAAGAATTTTAGTGGAATCTATGCACCCATGTTGGATACCATCAAAAGGAAAGTCAACCTTTCCATTGGACTGAAGCTGCAAAGAAAAGTTTCCAGATATTGAAGAAGAAGATTACTGAAAGGCCAATTTTGAGATTGCCTGATTTTAACAAACTTTTTCAAGTTCATTGTGATGCTAGTGGTATAGCCATTGGAGCCATACTTAGCCAGGAAGACAAACTAGTATCTTACTTCTGTGAAAAATTAAATGAACATAGGCAAAAATACACGTCTTATGACAAGGAATTTTATTCTTCATCCAAGCATTGAAGCATTGGAGAAATTATTTTTTTGGTAATGAGTTTGTCTTGTTTTCTGATAATTTTGCATTATAGTATGTTACGCAGCAACATAAGCTGAATTGTAAACATGCAAAATGGGTTGAGTACTTGTAGAGTTTTACATTTGTATTGAAGCATATCAGTGGTCAAGCCAACAAGGTAGAAAATGCACTAAGCAAAAGAGTTTTACTCTTATAGGAGAGCATGATACAAGTGTTGGGTTTTGAACACCTGAAGGACTTGTATCAAATCGATGCCGATTTCAAGGAGGCTTATGAAGCCTTCCAAACTCCCTTGTTGAGGAATAATAGTCCATGGCTAGACTATAACTTACAGGAGGAGATGTTATTCAAGGGAGGACAACTGTGTATTCCAGAATGTTCGATGAGGGAGAACATCATCTGCAAAAAACATAGTGTACGTCTAGCGGGACATTTCGGCATTAATAAGACCTTGGATCAGCTCAGTCATTTTTACTACTAGTCGAAGATGCGAAGAGACGTGCAATGATATGTAACCAAGTGTAAAATGTGTCAGTTGGTGAAAGGGCACAGTCAGAACACGGGGTTGTATACACCCTTGCCTATTCCAAATAGACCGTGGGACTTAGTCAGTCTGGAGTTTGTCTTGGGTCTACCAAAAATAAAGTAGGGTTTTGACTCAATCATGGTGGTGGTGGACCATTTCTCCAAGATGGAACACTTCATCCCTTGCAGGAAAACCAGTGACACCACCAATGTAGCACACTTTCTTTTCACTGAAATTGTCAGACTGCATGGCTTACCCAAGTCCATTGTTTCTGACAGGGATGTGAAATTTACAGGACATTTCTGGTGCACCTTATGGAAAATGTTGGACACAAAGTTGAATTTCAGCTCCGCTTATCACCCACAGACTGATGGGTAGATGGAGGTGGTGAACAGGAGTTTAGGAAACCTACTATGGAGTCTAGTTATAGAAAATTCACGGATGTGAGATTGTGTACTTGCCCAAGCGAAATTCGATCACAACGATTCACAAAATCAAAGCACGAGAAGTAGTCCTTTCTAGATCTTGTATGGAATGCATCCTCGAGGAGTGCATGAGTTACGCAATTTGGGGAAGTTAGAAAGAAGGAGTGCTGACGGGGAAGATTTCGCAAGAACAATTAACGACCTACACGAGCAGGTGAAGTCAAGATTACAAGACAGTAGTCAAAGGTACAAATAGAAAGTAGATTTGAAAATATGGGAGGTACAGCTTAACGTATGGGATCAAGTCCTAGTGCATCTGTGCAGAGAAATATTCCCAAAGGGCGAATACAATAAGTTAAAGTTTAAGAAAATTCGACCTTGCAAAATTCTGTGTAAGTTTTCTACAAATTCCTATGAGTTGCAATTGCCTCCACGTATAGGAATATCGCCCATTTTTAATGTGGCGAATTTATTCCCATTCACTACCAACCCTGCAGAGGACAGTTCAGCACAGCAAAATCGATATCCCTAGGAAGAGAGTAGTTCGTGAATGAGACAAATGCCTTCAACTCAACCACTTGAGATTGAAGGGATCCTTGATACACAGGTGGCCAGGCGGACTTGAAGAAAGGAGTACCTATAGTACCTCATCAAGTGGAAGAACCGTCCCATTGAGGATAGTTCGTGGCTTGACGCAGGCCAGATACAACATGGAGGGTATTCCATCAAGGAGCTCATGGATCGAAGCCATGAATTTTCATCTACCCCGGAAGCCTGATGTAGGAGCATCTAGCTAAGGAAGGTCATGGCTAGAGCATTTGTCTTTGCATACCGGAAGGAGTTTCAGTTTTTTTTTATTTTTAAGTTCCATTTAAATTTATAGTTAACAACATTTAGGACTTTACACTAAGTTTAAGGCTATCCCGACCCACTGTTTATTTTTATTTACTATTCTTTTTCATTTTTAATTTATTTTTTCAAATTAACTTTAGAATACAGAAAAATATGAACATTTATCAATGAATAACTAAAATGTAACTATTGACAGTTTAAATAATTGTACATTGATCTTTAAGAAGGAAGGAAAAAGCCACTGTAATCATCCATCATAGTATTGAATAAAAATAAGCACGCAGTCATTTTGAGAAGCAAGAAAATATGAGTCCATATATTGTAGCCTAAAGTTATTTCTTTTTTTTATCTACCCATTTCATAACAGTGACAAAGGGCGAGAAATTATCACAAAGGCTAGAAGAAAATGCGGTCGAGTTCCTTAAGTCAATAGAGAGGGCTTACAAAAGTGAACAAAAAAAGAAACAAGCATCTATAGGTACCAACAAACTTGTATGATTCACATTTACTATTTTATTTTTAAGATCTCTGTGTATATATAGATGTAAATATAAAGTCACAGACAAGCTACAAGACCGAACAAAGAAATAGAGGTCATCCATAACAGTGCCGAATATAACTACGAGTTCAGAGCCAATATATTTACAATTTCATAAGTTAACAGCCCAGAGGCATAAATACACAGAACCATGAAACAGTGAGGCCGAAGCCACAACCCTCGACAGCTGACTACAAATAGAAAACACCTTGAAATAGACAGACAAAGAAATGACGAGGCACAACCCTACCCAATACCAAAGCATAGGTGTCAGGGAAAGAGACCAGCAGTCGGTGAGCCCAGTCATTCACCTGTAGTGGCCACCAAATAAGGCTATAAGAATCCAGGAAATAGAACTATAAAAGAGAAATTGAAAACAGGGACAAGGGTTTCTAGAGAGCTCACTAACCAAAGGAACTGATGCCTTGAAAATAGAGTAAAGAAGCTGCGGACCAAGGTCACAGTCGCCAGAGCGCCCACTACTCACAAGGAGTGAGAACAATTAGCAACAGTAGCAAACGAAGCAGAACCATAAATCATGGAAGGAGAGCTTACCTCTGTTCGAATGTCAGACAAGAGCTGAGATTCAAGCCACCCCACGACCATGACCTGCAACAAATTTCAAGCTTACAGTCAAACAACGAGGCGAAAGCCCTGAAGACAAAAGCATAATTGAAGCCAGACAATGACAAACAAATTTATAGAGCCGAGACAACCCAAGAGTATAGTTGAAGTAGCATGATCTAGGTGGATGTTGGTGGCCACCCACCTATCCCATTTGGACCCCTGCAACTGTCTCTTTCATTTTTTCAATTTCCGTAATTGTAGCACAATTTACTATTTTTAGCAGTTTTTTTCGGGTCCTGAACTTTTGGAGCCATTTTGAGGCCCTAAATGATGTTTTTTGGGAAATCTGGGGGCAACATGGTTCCATGGACCGATGTTGCCCTTCCCAAAGTGGTAGTTCTCAGATGGATCTTTCTAACGAGCTATCATACGCGTCAAATGGAGATCGTATGCCAAAGTTATGACCCCGGGAAATTGATGTACCAATTTACCCAAAACGGGGCCCACAATTTGGCATTTCATCTTCTAGGGTTAGGTTTTGGGAATGTGAAGGGTTTTCCATTGTTTCTCAACAATAAATAGGCCTTTGAGCCTCATTGGTAACATAACTTCAGAGGCATGTAGCCGCCACATCTCTTCTCAGAGATAAGCTACCATCGCCCTAGCTGGTTTATTTTCAACTCTGTTTGTAAGCATATCTCAGTGTTTTCCATTAATGAAATGAAGTATTATTTCCATCGCATCTTTGTGTATATGGTTATCTATGTATTTTTTTGTGTTCCTATTTAAGTCTGGATCAGTGGTATCAGAGCGGTCTACTTTTTCTCTGTTTTTCTTTGCATGTCCCCAACGGGGTCGAGATATAAGGAGTTAGGGCTTGAACTGGTCAAACCTTTGCAAGACCAGCCTCGCAAATCCCGACGGCCTCCCATGGAGGATGAGAAGAAAGATGAGGGGGCAGGAGATCCTATCAAAATATTGCTCAAAGAAGCCCTCGAGCGACAATGGAACGTGATGATGGATAACTTTGCGCAGATTCTTCAGTGACTACCTAGAAGTGACACATCAGCTTCCAGCAGCTACTATGGAAATGCCATGCCCTTTAAGGTACAAGTTGATTTTGAAATCCCCATCTTCAAGGGTAAAATAGACACAGATGCCATAGATAAATGGTTAAATCTACTAGATGGGTATTTTTCTGTTCATGAATTTTCAAGTCGGGAAAAGATTGTTTTCGCTCTTCTCAAAGTAGCCCCCCATGTCAAGGACGGTGGGAAACCTACTGCGAGTAGAAGGATGAAAGCACAGGCTCCACTATTTTCAACCGCACCCACTTGGGATTCATTCCGAGATGCCAATCAAGGAAAATACTACCCTGTCAAAAGCTATGAGGACAAATACATCAAATGGACCACACTGCGGCAGGGATGAGACCAAGATGTGTTGGAGTTCACAAACATTTTTCATACCCTTCGTACACAGTTGGGTATCAAATATTCTGAGCTGCATCTGGTACTCAAATACTGTGGCTACCTGCACAGATACATCTAGGAAGAGATGGAGTTATTGAACATCTCCTCACTCGGCACAACATACTGATACACTGTCAAAATTGTGAAAAAGCTCAAATAGAAGAAGTGAGACTTTGGATCTGCAAATCCGAAGCCCAAAGGACAAAGACAAGGCGGGGTGACCTAAGACAACCCGTCGAAGTTGCAAGAAAAGAACAACCCCACAAAGCCAAAGAAGGACACAGGAAAGTGGTGTGAGTTCCACAAGAGTCCCACTCATAACACAATTGAGTGTCAAACCAAGTAGTCACTGGTGGCCAAGTTGAAGGCTTCTGAATCATATACATGTTCCGACCCTGAGCTAGAACCCGACAAGGAGAATGGCAAAGGGAAGCAAATAATTGATGCAGATCCCAACCCCACTGTTGCCACCACCAAGATCCAAAAGAATGAACCCGAAGAGCCAGAGGAGGGGGAACGTCTTTTCCACTCACAGATGTGGGTGAAGGGTTTACAGCTGCAATTCATTGTCGATAGTGGCAGCCAAAAGAACCTTATTTAAACAGAGATCGTGAAGCGGTTGGGCCTACCGACTACACCACACCAACAGCCATACAGTATCAGGTGGCTTCATGAAGGCTGAGATCTCAAAGTTTGCCAGCAGTGCCACCTTCCCTACAGCATCAAACCATTCACAGATGAGGTATTGTGTGATGTTACACCTCTGGATGTTTGTGATGTACTATTAGGCCAACCATACTTGTGGAGGCGACATGCTGTGTATGAGTTAAGGCCTCCTGCTGTCATTATTTCTTTGAGTAATTCATTATACAGGATACCAGAGGTAGCCCCACCTACCGCCACCTCTTTGATCACTGCTAAGAAAGGCAGCAAGCTCATCTCCCAGACCAGGAAATTCCTCTGTATCATTCACTCCTAAAGTAAGGGGAAGATCATTGCTACATCCATGACCCCCGCAAAGGTTTCCTCCACGCAACAACAGCAGCAGAGGGATACAGTCATGACAGAACACAGGAACAACTTCTCCTCACCCACAGGGGTACCACATAAGTTTTAGGTGGGGGACAAAGTTTGGTTACATCTGCAGAAAGAATGCCTTACAAGAGCCCATCAGAAGCTCCGACCACTCCGACATGATCCTTACACTAGTACCAAGGCTATGGGCAACAATGATTTGAAGCACATCATTCCTCCATTCCTTCACCTCCACCAAGTGTTCAATGTGGACCGTCATCGACCATGCTTCCCACCATTACTGGACACACCAGAGATTGCAGGACAAGTTCAGCAAATGGAGGAACTCAAAGCAATGGGTACAATTGCTTCCTAAGGGGGGAGGAATGATCCAGGAGGATGTTGGTGGCCACCCACCTATCCCATTTGGACCCTTGCAACTGTCTCTTTCATTTTTTTAGTTTCCGTAATTGTAGCACAATTAACTATTTTTAGCAGTTTTTTTCGGGTCCTGAACTTCTGGAGCCGTTTTGAGGCCCTAAACGACGTTTTTTGGGAAATCTGGGGGCAACATGGGTCCATGGATGGATGTTGCCCTTCCCAAACTAGTAGTTCTAGGATAGATCTTTCTAACAAGCTATCATACATGTTAAACAGAGATCGTATGCCAAAGTTACGACCCCAGGAAATTGATGTACCAATTTACCCAAAACATGGCCCACAATTTGGCGTTTCATCTTCTAGGGTTATGTTTTGGAATGTGAAGGGTTTTCCATTGTTTCTCAAAATAAATAGGCCTTCGAGCCTCATTGTAACACAGTTCGGAACAGTTCAGAGGCATGTAGCCGCCACATCTCTTCTCAGAGATAAGCTACCATCACCCTAGCTAGTTTATTTTCAACTATGTTTGTAAGCATATTTCAGTGTTTTCCTTTAATGAAATGAAGTATTATTTTCGATGCATCTTTGTGTATATGGTTATCTCTATATTTTGTTGTGTTCATGTTTAAGTCCGGATCATAGCACCCGCAGAGTCACAAGATAGGTGGCCAACACAAGACCGATAGTCGGGTGGAGTACCTTGCAGAAGCCAAGGGTTTCATGCCCATGAAGCCGAGCTTCAAATCAATACACAAGACTGATAAACAGAGGAGCATCGCAGCCACAACTGAGTCTTATAGCCGCGAAAGAGAAGAGACCAATGTACAGCTAAGACCCACAATTATAGGAACCACAATCATAACCAGGGCCGAACAGATGAAAACCAAAGGTAGAGACCTCACCTCCGTGGTGCAGCAGAGCACCAGAATAGCAACTGAATGAAAAAGGTTAGGGTTTCTTTGGCATAGTGAAGAGGTAGGAGAAGCGGAACCCGTGGATAGGACAGCTGTCCTCACAACATTAACTCGTCAGTACCGCGCCATAAAGCCAATCAACCATAAAATCACCCACGCAATCACACATTAATTGTACGTCGTATGTGATCAAGATTGGTCCAATCACTAACTAAAAAGTCCATGGAATGGTTTGGCCGAAGTGGTTTTCTCTTCGATATTGACAAGTTTCCATAGTACTATTCTATCTTAGTCATCGTATTCAATCCACATTTAGTCATCTTATTTTCAAGTTAGTTTATTATTTTTTGAAATAATTTCATGAGTTTAATGATTTTTTAAAAACACATGTTGTAATTCAAAATGATCTGATTAAGTCATAAATTGATTGATAATGAATTTTGGTTTTGTACATGTGGAACTGGAAAAAATTGATAATATTTACTTTTAATAATTTTAAAATTTTATATATTAAATAATACCAAACATAAATCAAATGTGAATTTAGAAATTCTCAATGTAAAACGTCAAAGCGAGGCATCAACAAAATTTTTAAACATAAATCAAATGTAAATTTAGAAATTGCCCATGTATAATATCAGAGCAAATGATACACTAGGATTTCAAAACAAAAGATAAATGGCCAACTTTTTGAGTAATATTTTTAAGAGTATAAGACCCACTTCAATGTTCACTTAGCAAACCTTTCAATTATTCATACCATTATCCAAGAAAACAAAATTATAGAATATCTAGAGAAAAATGGTTGTGAATATGTAGATGTTTTAGTTCACAATGAAGTAGCAAAAATGAGTTATTAGTAAAGAAGATTATTCTCTTTTTCATAGATCTTTGTATAGGTTAAGTACAAAACATTATAAGTGTCATGTTTTAGTGAGTGGTGCACTTATTATTCATATGGTGATAATTATATGGATACGTGGTACATGGCATTTTATGTGTTGGCTCATTGCAATAGGAAAATTCTACTATATTTGATGAGAATTAATTATTTCCATCATTTAACATTTTAGGGATTTTGGGATGTCATAAAAACTAGTTTAGAATGTAAGGAACCAAGATAAAGAGAGCCCTTTCACTCTATCGGAATTTGCTTAAGGTATAATTTTGTCTTACATAGAAATTTCACCATATACAAAAGAAGAATTGCTCCTTTTGACAACGAATTATGATCTGTCATGCCATATTTGTTGAAGATATTGAGTAGGAAAGACCATATATTTCTAGAGTAGTCTTATCATTTTCTAGTGGGGTAAGACCATCATCCCATGGTGGGGATACACCACCATCTAGCAGTAAGGTTTGAACACCATCTAACAGTGGCCACAATTTAGATTCACATACATGCATATTCTATGGATAGATTTCCAATGATCATTTAGAAGATATTTCTCATGGTGGATTTTTTTAAGTACAAGGTTATTTATAGTTAGGGGTTTTTTCATATTTTTTTTTTCCTTGCGATGTGTATATTTTTGAAACTTGTACTTAGTTTCTTTGAAAGGCCAAAATTTTGACATGCATAATTCCCCTTATTATCACAAAAAAGGTTTTCACTCAATTGAATTATTGACTAAAGTCTATATATTTTCAATAAATATTTATAATTACAAATTTTATAAGTTTGTGAATAGTTGATTCACCATGTGTAGACACATTATCCACCACTAAAAGTAGTGCAAGCACACGGGAAATAATGTCTAGGGCATAAACAAATCCTTAGTAGTGTATAACACAATCATAATTGTTTGAATTTATGCATTGGGCATGTAGCTTTTAATTGTTTGATAATTCATGTTTGTAGCAACTGATCAGAGATATCACTATTTCCTATTCATCGACCATGTCAATATATTTTTGTGTTATGTCTCATAATGATATGATAATTCCAATATTCATAAGAATGGTCAACATAGGCATTTTTGTTGCATTTTCAATGCGAACAACTCATATGAAGCTAAAAACTAAGTAAGTTGAATATTAACTAATATTTTTGTCGACCTAGGTTTTCATTGATGTCAATATGGCAATATTCTAGATACTAGATGATGATATGAAGCCAAGGGGAAGTAGAGTAGGTCCATGAAGAAACAGAAGCAAGGCCATCAAGAAAGCCAAGCCATGAGTAAGAGTTTGTTAATGGAGGAGTTAACAAAGAGAGGCATATCGGAAAAGACAGAAGCCATCATGGTATGAAGGTATTAAAGAAGGTCATTGAAAGACATTGCAAAGCCAAAGGAGGACATTGGAGCAAGAGGAGCCACATTGGAGGAGCATCGCATGTAATGCATGCCCAAGAACAACAGAGAGGAAGAATTCATCAAAAGAGGAGTATTGCAGAATATCAAAGCAGAGCTATCAGAGGAACATAAACAAAGCTGTTGGAGCTATAGGAGGAGCCATATTGGGAGTATTGAGAGTAATATATGCCACAAAAGAACTATCAGAATCCAAAGGAAGACTGACCAGAGGAGCATAGAGGAAGAGCAGAAGAGTACAAAGAGCGGAGGACATAAAAGCAAAGGCAGAGAAGTATATGGTATATATATTCAATATACACTATCGGAGGCGGAGTGTGTGTATATGTATATGTGTATATATATATATATAGATATAGAATATATATATAATTGCGATACGTTGTGGACCCGCTGCAACATTATGAAATTCTCTATTGTTATATTGCATCTACCTATTGGAACTCACATATCGCAATATACAAAGGGCTATCACCCCTGAAAGTGCCGATTGCGATAAAGTATGCAGATCCACTGCAACATTGTAATATGGCTTAATACTATATCGCATCCACCATATCACAATTGTTTAAGGCCTTGCTACATGGAAAGCGCCAATTGTGATATATGTTGTGGACCCAATGGATTCATCAACAACAGTTTCTAAAATATCGCGTCCACTAGGGGAATCAGCCATCGACCATTGGCAATGTTATGTGCTCGACTTATAAAATACTTCCAGAAGCCGTGATTTCCAATTGCTATAACGTTGCGGAGGACTAGACCCGATGCAGTTATAGATGCGAGCGTAATGCATTTGAAGTTTGGCCTTAAGAATTCGGTCGGGTTTTTCCATATATTCCTGTGTATTTCAATAATTGTATTTCCTAGGGTTTTTAAGGCCAAAAGCTTCAAATAACGGTTCTGATAGTTCAGTGGGCCTGAACGACTGTGATTGTGACGTGGCATGTGGGGCCTCCCTGTTGGTACAGTCTCTCCATAAATAATGAAGTCTAATGTATGAATGTTATTAAAGGAAAAAAAGGGACCTCTCTGATATTTTTTAATAAGCATCATTTCTATTGTAATTCAACCCCTCTTCCTCTTGAACATGTCTTGTTAAGCATTGGTTAATTTGAAAAGGCAAAGGAAGCTAAAGCGACCAAAGGATCGGGAGACCAAAGAAGCAAGCAAGCACAAAGGAAACTACAATGACTGAGGAGGGAGGTTGAAGGATCAAGCGAGCATTGAGGAAGCCAACGAGCCAACGAAAAGAGGAAACCGATGGTCAGAGCCATCAGGAATATATAAAAATAGAGAACAAGGAAAGAAAAAGGTTGGGTAAAAACGTTGAAATAAATAGAGGCAGTCATACGGTCTAGTATAACATAAAAGGGCCGAAGGACCAATAGGACAGGAGGCATTCGAAGGACGAGCATCTCTATTGATCGTGTTACCCTGTGAGAGACTCAGACCTGTGATTAATTAAACAGGTACACAATGCAGTCTGAAGAACAATTATGTGATGTAATAAATAAAGCTTTATCCAACATTGTTTGAAGGGAGAAGTAGCCAACAAAGAAGCAGTCATGCTGAAGCATTTACTGTGATAGTTAGAATAGATGCTTGAACAGAAAGTTAGTTCTTATGAAGAGCTTAATACAACGAATAGTAGACTCACTAAAGCTATGTGGAGACATTATCAGAGATCATGAAGGCTATTGAAGACTCTGTGTGGATAGTATGAAGAGTTGTAAAGACTCCTTCATAAGAAGACTGGTTTCCATTGATGTTGTAGCATGGAGACTACAGTGAAGTTGTAAACAGACAGAAATCAGTAAAGAAGAGTTCTGAGAACAGAACATTACTATCAAACATGTCGTAACAAGAGGGTTGGAGCCCTTGGGGTTGGTGCCTCAGAAGTTTGAATGATTGGTGTCCTTGGAGTTGGTGCTCCTATATCCAAGGTTGGTGCCTTGACAAAACAGATCTAGACAGTTTGAAATAGAGGGTTGGTGCCTCAGAACTGGAAGGATTGGTGTCCTTGGGAGTTGGTGCTCTTAAGTCCAAGATTATTGCCTTGGAAAAATAGAGTTAGTGCTCTAGAGGTTGAAGCCTCACAAAAGTCCAAGTTGGTGCTTGGCAACTGATTGCAGCCATTTATATATTATATCTATTTTATTGCAAAGATTATATTAATAAAAGAATATATACTTGTTTTTCATCTTGTGTTCTAAATATAAATGTTTTAACTGGTAAAACAATAGTTGAAAAAGAAATATTGATTCACCCCCCCCCCCCCCTCAGTATTTCCAACAATTGGTATCAGAGTCAGTACCTTCATTCAAAGCCTAACAACTTGAAGGTTGATCTTTAGAACACAAATGGCGAGGTCAAGGAAGAAAGTCTCCAATACTCCTAAGGATGTGTCACCCTCTAACACTAAAATAGAAGACAATCAATTTGAGGATGCTCCAAGGTTCAATGGGAATTTTAATTTATGGGAAGCAAGAATGAGGAATTTCTTATAGACTCAAGGCATTGAAATCTAGAAAACAGTGATGGTTGGTAGCAGGATGGATGGAAAATCCAAGGACTACAATGCAAAATCAATGAAGGCAATCTTGAATGGGCTACCTAATTCTATAAAGAACAATCTAGGAAAATATTCATGAGCAAAGGGTATATGGGACAAACTTCATGACCTTCACTCAAAAGGAGCATTGACCATGAATATCAGTGAAGAAGATGATGGAAATCAAGAAGGAAATCCAGAACCCATCATAGAAGATGAAGAGAATGAAAAAGATTTTGTAGAAGATCTCCTCACTCAACTTATGGCTGCCATGGAAGAGATTAACAATTTGAAAAAGGAAAATGAGGAACTTAAAAAGATAGCACTAGCTAGTGACCAAGATCAAACAAGGGAGAAAGTTGACCTTGTCAAGTTTCAAGTACAAGAAAGGGATGAAGAGCTTGCCAAGCTTAAGAAGGAATTTCATCAAAGCAAAAGAAAGCATCATGAAGAAGTCATATCCATGACAAATCAATTGGATAAAGCAAAGAAACGGGAAGATACCTTGTCAAGTCAACTTGAACAAAGGCACAAGAGCTTGAACAAAATTGAAGAAGATATTGGTCAGTACAAGGTAGAGGTCTCCTCTCTCAAATCTCAACTACAAGAAGTAAGGAAACAAGCTACAAGGATCAAGGAAGAAATGGAGAGTATTCTAGCAAAGGAAAATGAATAAATATTCAAAATGAAGTCATATATCATCTCCCTTAAAATAGAAGCAGATGAAGCTACTCGTATCAACGAAGAAACTGAGAAACAACTTGCTAAGAAGAATAATGAGTGTGAAATATTGAACGAAGAGATTGTCTTCCTCAGAAAAAAGGTTGAAGCGATGAACGAAATCTTGAAGAGCTCTCAATCCTTGGATGACATGCTTAGCTATCAAAGATGTCCATTTGATAAATCAAGTCTCAGGTATGTAGGTGAATCCTCAAACAAGAATAATAATGCTTCAAACAAAAGGGGTGTGAAGAAGCCAGAAAGAAATGGTGACGCTCCCAGTTCCAGCAATGGGAAGGAGAAAAATCAAGGAAACAATGGAAGAAATCCTACTCCAATAAGAAATGTAGATGATGTCAAAGATGCGAGAAGAAATGGTTATCATCAAAGGATCTCAATGCAGAAAGGCTTCAGAAGTACATCAAGGAAATCTCCATCTCCCAGGTACCAAAGTTTATTTTTTGGTTATTGTTATTTTTGTACAAACTTTGGTCACATGGTAAAAGATTGTACATCATATCATAAAGGTAGATGTTATGGTCGCCAACCATGTCATAAAGATAGATATTATGGTCCCCAACAATCTCCAAGGAACAATTTTTCAAGAAGAAATCATGAATTCTTATTCATGAACAATGTAGAATTCTTAAAGTATCATAAAATTGGTCATATGGCATGTGATTGTAACTTAAGCTGGGATCTTACACAAGCTAGAACCATGCAAAAGAAGAAAGTTACACAAGTATGGAGAAGGAAGCAAATACAATACGAAAATCTCTTGAACTCTCCAGCCAACAACACATGTTGTTGACCTGACCTTTGACAATCTAAGCATTTGATGGAAAGACTCTACCAAAAGAGAAGATGCATACAGTTAGGGGGAGCCTATGATTCTTGATCATTATTGCAGAAGCTATTAGTGAAAGGGTCCTTATAAAATCCTTGTTGAGCCATATTAACAATCATTTATTGATAAAGATCATTCCTCAGGAGCACTCCATTGAAGAACTTGATCTCTTAACTATTCTTTGGACTAGTGTTGAAGATTTTTAGTAGAACTTGGAACAACATAAAATCTCATCTAATACTAAAGAAATAGGGCAAACAACTATGGTGTTGTTATCACAGAAGTTTATGTCTTGACTCATGGATTTAATGTGAGAATAGGTAAATTATGGACACAAATAGAGGAAACCTTCAAACAAACAGATACAACTGGAATGGAGTTTGAAGTAAGAGCAGCTGGCAACATATAACAAATCTGAAGCATTGCAAGAAGATGCAAATCAACAAAATGAATTTAAAAGACAGTCACAGATTGGATATCTAAATCTGCTAGCAGAAATAACTTACAAAGATATGTAAAGAACACAAGAAAAAGATGGCTCATAGAAAGGAGAATATTGTGTAGTCAAATATAACTTAAGCTAATACTTGTCACTTAGAAAATATGGCAATAGTGAGGCACAACCTCTGACCATTTCATCCAAATGCAATGATGTTGAATACTGGATGGTAGTAACTTAAGGAGAAGCACAGAGACATAAAGGAACTCAGATCTGAAGAAATATAGTAAGAAAGACAATTTCAGTGGCATTTTCTCTTGATTCAGACTATGAAGGCCTCTCAATTTTGACTATGGAGACAACAAAATATGGATTGAAGCATAAAAACCTGAACTTGGACACTTGGTGTGTGGCTATTTGCAATTTGGTTGAAAGCATTGAAGTAGAGCATCTTTAAGCATTGTAGAAGCCATAATAAAGTAGTTCTGAGACATGAAGAGGGGATAATGTGCTAATTGATGATAAAGCATCAATCCTTCTATCTTCAGTAAAAAGAAGAGCACTATGACAAGGGGAGTAACATACCCATGAAGATTTATCATTCATAAATAACAAAAGTAGTTTGATAGGGGGAGTCCCAGAGCACTCCTTTGCAATTGATGTCAATGGGGGAGAGAAGAAGAATATTTCCATCAATAGAAAAGGGGGATATTGTTGACCTAAGATGTCATTGATGTCAATATGGCAATATTCGAGTTACTAGATGATGATATGAAGCCAAGGGGAAGCAGATAAAATCCATGAAGAAACAGGAGCAAAGCCATCAGGAAAGCCAAGCCATGAGTAAGAGTCTTTTAATGGAGGAGTTAACAAAGAGAGGTATATCAGAAAAGACAAAAGCCATCAAGGTATGAATGTATCATAGAAGGTCATTGAAAGACATTACAAAGTCAAACGAAGACATTGGAGCAAGAGGAGCCACATTGGAGGAGCATCGCATGTAATACATGCCCAAGAAGAACTATCAAAATCCAAAGGAAGACCAATCAGAGGAGCATAGAGGAAGAGCAAAAGAGTACAAAGAGCGGAGGACAGAAAGGTAGAGGCAGAGCAGTATATAGTATATATATGCAATATATACTAATCAGATGGCGGAGTATATTATATATATATATATATATATTATATATATATATATAATATCTTGAAGAAATCATAATCGGGGGGTTCTATTATGTGCCACTACCCAAAACCCCCGAGTGCGATATACATGTGCGGACCCATGATGATATATATGTCCAGGTGTATAAACAAGTGAAGTCCACTAATTTTTTTTGAAGCATGTTTTTCAGTGCATTTCATATATTCTAGCTCTCAGCCTTGCCACATTAAAACATGTGAATTGCAATATCTCTCTCTCTCTCTCTCTCTCTCTCTCTCTCTCTCTCTCTCTCTCTCTATATATATATATATATATATATATATAGATATATATATATATATATATATATTATATGTATGTATGTATATATATAGATATTAAAATTGCGATACGTTGTGGAACCACTACAACATTATGAAATGCTCTACTATTATATCACATCTGCCTATCAGAACTCGTATATTGCAATATACAAAGGGTTATCACCCTTGAAAGCGCCGATTGCAATATATGTTGTGGACCTGATGGATTCATCAACAGCAGTTTATAAAATATCGCGTCCAACAGGGGAATCAACCATCGACATCAGCGATGTTATGGGATAAACTTATAAAAGACTTCCAGAAGCCGCGATTGTTGATTGCGATAACGTTGCGGAGGAGAAGACCTGATGCAGTTATAGATGTGGGCATAATGCATTTGAAGTTTGGCCTTAAGCATTCGGTCGAGTTTTTCCATATATTCCTGAGTATTTCAATAATTGTATTGACTGGGGTTTTTTAGGCCAAAATCTTGAAATAATGGTTTCGATAGTGTAGTGGGCCTAAACGACTCTAATTGTGATTGCGATTATGACATGGCATGTGGGGACTCCTTATTGGTACAGTCTATCCATAAATAATGAAGTCTAATGTATGAACGTTATTAAAGGAAAAAAAGGGACCTCTCTAATATTTTTTAACAAGCATCATTTCTATTGTAATTCAGTCCCTCTTCCTCTTGAATGTGTCTTGTGAAGCATTGGTTAATTCGAATAGGCAGAGCAAGCTAAAGCGATCAAAGGATCAAGAAACCAAAGAAGAAAGCGAGTGCAGAGAAAACTACAGTGACTGAGGAGGGAAGCCGAAGGATCAAGTGAGCGTTGAGGAAGCTGAAGAACTAGCGGAAAGAGAAAACTAACAGTGAGAGGCATCAAGAATATATAAAAATAGAGAACAAGGAAAGAAAAAGGTTGGTTAAATAAGTTGAAAGAAACAGAGGCAGTCACAGGGTCCAGCAGAACAGAAAAGGGCTGAAGGACCAACAGGATAGGAGGCATTTGAAGGACGAGCATCTCTGTTGATCGTGTTACCCTGTGAGAGACTCAGACCTATGATGAATTAATCAGGTACACAATGCGGTCTGAAGAACAATTCTATGATGTAATAAATAGAGATTTATCTAACATTGTTTGAAGGGAGAAGTAGCTAGTAGAGAAGAAGTCATGCTGAAACATTTACTGTAACAGTTAGAACAGATGCTTGAATAGAAAGTTGGTTCTTATGCATAGCTTAGTACAGCTAATAGTAGAGTCACTAAAGTTGTGTGGAGACATTATCAAAGATCATGAAGGCTATTGCAGACTCTATGTGGACAGTATGAAGAGTTGTAAAGACTCCTTCATAAGAAGATTGGTTTCCATTGATGTTGTAGCATGGAGACTACAGTGAAGCTGTAAATAGACAGAAATCAGTAAAGAAGAGTTCTGAGAGCATAACATTACTATCAAACATGCCTTGACAAGAGCGTTGAAGCCCTTGGAGTTGGTGCCTCAGAAGTTTGAAGGATTGGTGTCCTTGGAGTTGGTGCTCCTATATCCAAGGTTGGTGCCTTGACAAAACAGATCCAAACAGTTTACAGTAGAGGGTTGGTGCCTTAGAACTAGAAGGATTGGTTTCCTTGGGAGTTCGTGCTCCTAATTCCAAGATTGTTGTCTTGGTAAAACAAAGTTGGTGCTCTGGAGGTTGGAGCCTCACAAAATTCCATGTTGGTGCTTAGCAACTGATTGCAACCATTTATATATTGTATCTACTTTATTGCAAAGATTATATTAATAAAAGCATCTATACTTGTTGTTCATATTGTGTTCTGAATATAAATGTTTTAACTAGTAAAACAATAGTTGAAAAAGAATACTGATTCACCCCCCCTCTCAGTATTTCCAACAATTTTACATAAACTTATAAAGTATTATTATATTTTAACATGTAGCTACAAGTTAATCTTGCAATTCCTATATCACCTTTGTATTTTTTATATTTTAGTCCCCTACTCATAGGTATTTTAGAAGTTACATGTGTATAATGATCATGTTACTATTAAATCGTGCATACAACTAGTTTGACAATTGATCATTGCAACCATTAACAAAATAATTCCATGCCCCTACTACAACACAGATTTAGATCACTACCATACTAGGTCGTTCCAGTATGCTCGCACATGACACTCTTTTTTGGCCTTCACTTGTTGATGTACCCATTGATAGTTTGATTGAAGTCATTATGGTATACTATATTATTGGTGTGTCTACTATCAGACCATACTTCGATGGTGAACTACTTTGGTCACATCCACTACTATTACTTGAGAGTTATTTCAAAAAAATTAAAATCGAAGAGTTACATGTGTCTTATATTCATAAAAGGTTATTAAAATATACATTTAAATATTTCAACACATAGTGAATGTAGCCAATGGTAGAATTATTTGGTCTATCTCTTTTGCCTAAACATGTTTGTGTTGTTTCTATTGGAAATGTAACTAGTTTCGATATTCATAATTGTTATTGTACTCCTCTCAATATGTAGCTTATACAACAAACAAATGAATATAGAAAATTTGTTATTTTAAATCATGGGTTTCATGCTCCTTATTGATGGTATTCTATGTAAAAGCATGTTCTTCATGATTCTAGGGTTTTTTAGGTCTAGGATATATTGTCGTGAATCAAGAGAGTCAACATCATGATTATAAGACCCTTCTAGGCAAGTTGTGCCTTGTAAAAATGTTTATTTTGAGTCTAAAAGGTCCTAGAAACCTCCAAAGTACAAGTTGGCCATGGAAAAACAAGTCAACTTAAAGGATTGAATTTTACCCCTTGAAAAGGCTATAAATAGAAGAAGGTTCGACCTCATTTGGTACTGACTCACATAAAAGCTCAATATCTCAAGAAGAAATTCGATCTAATTCTGGGAAAAGCAAGAAAGAAAGATTGAAGGTCTAGAAGACAAGGAGAATTGAAGAAAAAGAATAATATTTTCCTTTTGGGCTCTACCTCTCACACATGTGTGAAACTAGCATTTTTGCAACTTCCAAGAAGGCTGAAATTACAAGTCTAGATTTTAGGAGATAAAGTTATAGGATCAAGTTACTGAAAGAGAAAATATTCTGACATAATTTTTTTTTTCTTGGGAAACATCATCTTGCGCAAGAAAGACTCATTGAAGAATTGTCTTAGGGTTTCTGAAACAACTACAAAGTTGGACTTGTAGGTTAAAGCAGTAAGTCAAAGTTCCAAGGTTAAATATGGGGATCAAAATTGTAGTTGGAAGTTGGTTGATATAGGATTAAGCCTTATTGATTTGATCCTATTGGAAGGGTTTTATGAAGGGATGACTTGGTACTTGAAGGAGGACTTGGTCTAAGGTTTGGGTCTTGGTTGTCTCATTTGAAGTAGATTCTAGAACAAGAGAAGAGATTTTATGGGTTTTCCCCTTGGAAGGTTTCTCCTTGGCTTGGAGCCTAATTTCTGTGTCCACTGTCTTTACTATTCTACTCTTGATATTTTTTTATGAAAAATATCTAATAAATAAAACACGGGAAGATAAGTAAGTCTCACAAGCAAATCTTAAGGTTAAGGAAAATTTGAATTAATAGCTACAATATTGCATTTTCGAACATGGTATGAGAGATAACGTGAACAAGATAAGGTAGCTATAAGGACACAAAGAAGGGTTTGCTTATCAAGGGGAATCATTTGTATAAGGATACAAGGAAAGAAGAAGAAGACCTAGTGATCTCGAAGGAGGAATTCCACATCAAGATTTTGTTAAATATGACCTCATCATCAAGGTCTCATTAAAAGGTCAAGGATTTGTTGAAGATTCTCTTGTGCATCATCTTGAGGAAGAGGAAGCATCAAGGGATATTGATACCATCATTCACTCTTTGAACTTGTTTGAAGATATCATTGTTGAAGGCATCCTAGAATATCTCTTTCCCAGACATCATTGAAGTCTCTTTAAAGATCTTGAAAGCATCAAGATAGTTGGAGACATAATCAAAGAAGAGAGGAATCTTGATTGTCAAGTAAGTATCATATTATTACTCTATGTCTGAATATAAAGTTCATATAAGTTATTTCTGAAAGGAAAGAAATAATTTTATTGGCTAAGTAAAATTCCCAACATGGATGAAAAGGATTGATTTGGCACTTACAGAACATGAAGTAATGGAATATGTCCTCGGTGAAGTTACTAAACATAGCAAAGATAAGACTCAAGAGTTGGAAAAATAAAAGAAAGGAGAAGTGAGGGAACAAAGGATCATATTTTTCCATTTGTTGCTAATTTGAATACTTCTAAGGCTATGTATGATAAGCTAGTATATTTGTACTCTAAAAGCACATCAGGTCAAAAGTTTATTTTTTTTAGAAACAAACTATACAAAATAAAGAAATTGAAGGGCAGAGATATGGCCTCCTACCTCATGAAGATTTCACAGATAATAAATCAAGTGCATGAACTTTGAGAGATAATTTATGTCTTTGAAATGATCATTTGTGTGTTGAATGCCTTGCCACTAGAATGGAGTAGTTTTGCAACTAGCATCTACTCTAAGAAATATGGTACTTTTTTTTATGATTTGTGGGATAAATTCATCTTGGAAGAGACTAGGATCAAGGCAAGGGATGATATTGAATCAAATGAACAATCGCAAGCCTTCATTGCAAAAGCCAAGAATCTAGAGAAGTGAAAGTTTTGAAAGTTCAAGAATAACCAAGATATGTCCAATGTTCAACGCTTTGGGTGTAATGAATTTCGATACTTTAAGAGGGATGGTCCAAAAAATAAAAACAATAAAAGAAAGGAAAGAAGAAATCTCACACAGCTGAGTAGATAGGAGAACCAAATAAGTAGCTGAAGAAAGAAGATGTCAAAGATCTTTACTAGTGAAGAAGGAATCCTCTTTCATACGTTCTTTATGAATTTTGTCTCTCATTTAGAATAACATGCATTGTTGATTAAGTCTTGTTGTAATAGCATAGCATAATAGATAGTAGCATGTGATAGTAGAATATTTAGAGTCTACTTGATTGAGCTGCATTGTAAGAATCATCTAGTTTTTCAAAATTAAGAAGATTGGACCATTTTGCATATTATTGTTCATCTAGGCATTCTCGAGCATTATGTTAGAGGTAGTCATTTTCTAAGGTGTATCTTCAAGATCCTATAAGAACCATCATTTTGGAAGGTTCAAGGAAAAGAATCATGACAAGGTCAGTATATATTGCATATAACAAAAAAAATACACTTAAGGGATGAAGGAAAGAAGTCGGTCAAGTTATAAAGTAAATAACTAGATGATTGTATGGAAGAATAGGAATTGATATTTAAAGTAACTCTTAGGTAGGATTCATATGTAAAAAATCATGTAAAAGAATTTGGTCATAAATCATGCATGGTGAATCTTCCATTTGGTTGTACGATGCGTAAAAGATGAATTTGACTTACTCTAGAATGAGTAGAATATTAAAAATTTCTCATTAGAATATATAGAATGGAAATTAACATCTAGTATAGTATTTGAAACAATATTGTAACTTGGTAATCAATTTCAATCCTTGGGCACTTTGATGCATGAAGGAAGACTCTTGTGAACATGAACCATGAAGATGTTGATGTTTTGATGAGAACGTCATCATGATGGGGTAAGTTTAATATTAATATTTCTTATAGGTTCTTTGGTTGAAATATTGTTTTTCTACTTGGAACGATATTGCAAGAATACATTATGACAATTGGGGCAAGTGCAGTTGTATCGATTGAATATATAGTTTTAGCAATCATGTAGTCAATATGTTTGTGTCATTACCTTGGTATTAAAAGGTAACTAGTGGCACCAAATCTACCCTGACACCAATTTCATGAATCCACTCCATATACATATGTGCACTTGCATTCATTTCACAACATTTCATGAAGCATTCACCATGAGCACTCAATATAAAAAAATAATTCATCAGCACCGATTATCTTTCTTTCCATTAAGGACATTGAATAATTATTCTTCATAAAATAATACCACTCTCCTACATTTAACATGTGCAGTAAATTTAGTTTCACTAAATCTTCAATAAAATTTCTCTACCCAATTCACACACATAGGCACTTAATTCTACCAATTCAAAATTTTAGGAATTCTTCAATGATTGTGCACACAGATACTACATACACAGAAGATATGGAACTTGATTTCATTAACAAAATATGTACATACAAAAATAATCCAAAACATTTGTTTCTCTCTATGAGCCTAATTGCACATTCATTTGGCCATTTTTCTCATTGTGTGCAGGCTTATAATAAGTATAATTAAAAATGCAATAGATTTTCTAAATATTAAAAGCACACCATAAACCACCCATAAATCACTCCATAAATCAGATTTTGTAAATTCTAAAATCACTCAATCTATCCCTAGAATCTCTCATGCTTTTCAAGGTGGATCTGCTTTTTTATTATGGACAAAATATCACCTATCCATAACTTTTCTAAAACCATGAATAATCTAGTTCTAAAACTCATAAAATATACTAAAGGAAAATACTATTTATTTACATAGAAGAATATAAATTCTTCAAAACATTCAAGACCCGTTTTTAATTTTTTTTTCTCATCGATGAATTAATTACTTGGAATATCTAATCCTCTTGCATTATAATCCCAAGGTAGAAATTTTTCACGACCTCCTGGTCATGTGTCAATAATTTTCAAATCCTCTAGGATCCCATACTTTGCACTGTTGTTGATCATTTGTCTCATCATGTTTCTTTACTTCTACATCTACCTCTGGAACTTCACTATGATTCCATACTTTCTCTTCTTGATGCCTACAATCCAGCAATACAATCATCTCTACCTTTCCACTTCGCATCATGCTTCTTCTCACCATTTCAAATAGATCTTTCCTAGCTAAGAAAATAGTAAAAACAAAGTATATTGCCAAACAAGTATACCTTCAACCTCACTTATTTCTTCACATGCTTGTGAAATTTCAACTTGTACGTATTGTTTTGTTTCAATCTGCTTCTTGATCTTTGTTTCCATGCTGTCAGTATATTCTTAACCCTTTGGATTTAATGCATCCTCCTTCAAAAAAAAAAATTGAAAGTTTTCCATCCTCACATTCTACTTCACTTGCATACACATAATCAATTTGAAAATCTAAAATCATCTATGCCTCTGGTTGTGATTCTTCATCACCCTTTATAAGCATTACATTTAAGTATTTCTCTTCATCTTTACTTAGAACAAAATTCGGATTATGTTTTCCCCTATTTTCCTCTATCTTCATGACAAATTCAAAGGGTTGTTCTTTACCTGTATCAAAACCTACAATCACACACAAATCATCAAATTTAAAAACACAAGGCTCCTTAGCCTCATTTTATGTCTCAAACATCAATTCTTCATCAGAATCGTCACCATCATTTCCAAGATTTTCTCCTTGCTTAGGTTCACATATTTGAATTGCCTCCTCATACTCAGTTGCTCTGAGTTCTTCCTTCAACTTGTGTCTCTATTTTTGTATCATCTTTCTTGTGAAAAAAATCTCAGTAGGCCATTTGACCATTTTCCTCATTTTACACCCACTTCTCTCATTCTCCTCATCTTGTTGTAGCATCTCCATAAGCACATTTAACTATGTTATCACCTCAATGAGTTCCTTCCCAAACTCTTCATCACTCATCATCCTCATGCCAATTATTGTGTCATATTTGAGGCTTCCCACTGAATTCTTCAAATGATTAGCCACAATAATCTTCATCTTCTCCTCTTCCTATATGAGCTTTTCGATTCCCACTATGAACTACAAATAACATTTACAGTAACATGTATCCTTCCTACTACACACACCTTACTAAGCTTCCCACTTGTACTTGGTATTTTAGCATTCTTGGAACCATCCTTTGGAACCCCTTGAACACTCCTTACTCATCTAGGTTTTTTCACTCACTCTTCCATTTCCATCACATCCATACAAGTTGTCATATTTCCTTTGCCACAATTCTCATATAATTTGCTTCTACCTGTCATCAACAACTTCCTTCATAAATTAATTGAAAATATACAAGACCAAATTACATGAATTTTGTTGTGATTCAACGTTCCTTATGTTGATTGCAATCCTCAATTCCAAAGAGATTGCCAGCTCTGATAGAACTTAATGACACCAAATCTACAATGAGACCAATTTCATGAATCCACTCCATACGCATATGTGCATTTACATTCATTTCACAACATTTCTTGAAGCGTTCACCATGCACACTCAATATAAAAATATAATTCACGGGAACCCATTACTTTTCTTTCTATTAAGCACATTGAATAATTATTCTTCATAAAATAATACCACTCTCCAACATTTAACACATGAAGTAAATTTAATTTCACTAAATATTCAATAAAATATCTCTACGCAATTCAATGATCATTCACATATAATGCTCCTGCATCATTAGTAAAAGTGTGAAGAGATAGCCTAGAGTTCAAGTTCGTACAAAGAATATTGTTTTCATGATGAAGTTATGATTAGCTTGAAGATCAGTAAAGCTCAATATAATGCCTTCAATGACAATATGAAAGTGATGTGCAAGGTTGATCATGTCATAAAATGAAAAGAAGAAGATGGATCAATGATACCTAAGAAAAGAAGAAATCTTAATATAATGAGTTACAAAGTCAAGGCTAGGACATGTTGTATAATGTTTTTATACAACATATTGTATATATTGTAAATGTCCATAAACGTTGTAAATAATTTATTTTAACTACTTTTTTTTTTTGTCTATATATAGATATATATGAATTTCATATGGACTTAAATTAGTTAACATAGATTTTCAAATAGTTTATTTAAATATTTTTTAAAAGTATAAGATTTAAACATCTTACTCACACATTCTTTTACTTCTAATTAATTCACACAATATTTATTTTTTTATAATGGAAATCATTTTTCGATTTAAAACGTAATTTTATTTTCCACTTCTCATATTGGGTTGTAGAATGAGCTTCTCTGCTCAAACACTAAATCATGAAAATAAAAAACAATGCATCTTAAAATAGAGTCATCAAATTAATTATATTAAATAAAACACCAATAAAGAAAATCATAAATTAGTAAAATCTTCACCCAATAACTTATTTATATATGAATGATTCGATTGACTTACTAATTAAATTAACTTCCTTAACCTATTCTTTTAATATATATAATATATATATATATATATATATATCTATATGATTTATTTTCTTAATTATGAACATTCTCTCTTGGGAAGCTTTGGATACATGCATTCAATCAATGCAATTAGTCCGACAAACAAGATATAAAATTCAAAATCCAACTCCCAACTTTTATCCATAGTTACCAAGTTTCGCAGTGGAAAAAGTTTATCCATAGTTATTAAGGTCTATTTTGGTTCATGTCTCTCGTGATCATTTCAACACTCTACATATATGGGGACTCACAATCCACTATCAATCATGTATTGGGCAAGGCTCACATTCAGTGCCCACACCTTTAGGGTTAGTTCAAGAACATTGATTATCTCATGAGGACATTCCAAGGGATCTCCATAGTAGGGTTCACAATTCCAATGCTGATGACATGTCCAAACTTGGTATTTCCGCTAAGCATGATGGAATGCACATCGAGCTCGATGGAATGCACATCGAGCTCGTGATGGAGGGATACACTTTTGATGTTGGTTTTCTTCCATTCCCAGACCACTCTTTTTTGCTTATATGGTTTATGCCCTTGTTATGGCGGCACTATTATGATCTACTATATTTTGTTTTTCCTTTTCATATATGGATATTTCTTTTATCTTATTGTTTGGGATAGACAATGAACAACTTATTTGTTAATTTCAGTTTCATCACTAATGACCAATACATAGAATGTGTGCAATATGGAGAGTGATATGGAGTTAGATGCATTATAATCTATTTTTGAGAGGAATTTGGATTTTCCACAGTGTTCATCTTTACAAGTTTTTATTAATATAATATTAACATTTTTTCACAATGACAAATAATTTCGACTTTATTGGTAAAAAAAATTGAAAATTTATGATCTACTTTGTTTTATTTTTCTTTTTCATATGTCTGAGATTTCTCAAATTGGACTTTGTTATTAAAAAAAATTGAAAATTTATGATCTACTATGTTTTATTTTTCCTTTTCATATATCTGAGATTTCTTTTTTCTTATTGTTTGGGATAAACAATGTACCTCTTATTTGTTAATTTCAGTTTCATCACTAATAACCCATACATAAAACTTGTGCGATATGGAGTTAGATGCGTTATGATTTATTTTTATTTATTTAATACATAAAACTTGTGCGATATGGAGTTAGATGCGTTATGATTTATTTTTATTTATTTAAACAATGCACATCGATGTTACTCCGGATATACACATATACACAAGTTTTTATTAATACAATATCAACGTTTTTTTCACACTGACAAATAAATTCGGCCTTGGTGGTAAAAAAAAATGGAAATTCGTTGATACCATTGGGTTCGCGGCCATCAAATACATTAATTTCAAAGTTCTGAAATTCGTTGACGCGATTACGTTCGACATTTAATACTTTAATTTAAAATCAATTAAGTTGTCGCATTGTTCTCCACGGCTAGTTGTGACACTGAATAAGTCAACAGGGCAATGGCTGCCATAGAGTATTGAATGTTTGTTTAGCTGCATATTCTTTAATCTGATATAACACTTACTCAGTGACTTTATAAATAAATAAAAAATAATGGCTATATGTTATCAGGTTAAGGAATATGCAGCTAAACAGGCATTCAATACACTATGGCAGGCTCCTTAGCCATTGCCACTCAATAGAATCAGATGCTTCGAAACAATGTTTGAATCTCATCTGATCTTATTGGTCCCTGCCATTATTTTGACACAAGAATCAATAAAGATTTTTTTTTACTTTAGAGTAAAGCTTTTTGAAATGATGCGTCAATCAATACAATATTTTTTATTTTAATGAAAGTTTCTTGAAATCTCTTTTTCTTTTAACCAATCAGTAAAACTGGTGCTTCTCTTATTTGGCCTTGGCCTCATACAGAGCCCTCAAAAATTAGGAAAAAGTTAGGAGAAGTACAAGTAATTAAATGAATTTGACAACTGAATGAAGTAATGATATTAATGTGCAATATTTCATGTTAAATAAATTTATGGCGTATCATCTTTGAAAACGAAAGTATATATTTGTTAACAAGTAAACACATGTCTGGCATATGTGTCAGTCTTGATAATTGCATGGCTCAATGTGTTGCCGTTGTGCTCTATAGATTAGTCTAGGTTAGTCTCGCTTCTTGGTTAGGGTTAAGTTTGGTTGATTGAAAGAACCTTTTTGGTGATCATCATTTCAGAATGGTGAGCAACATTACATTTTTCAGAATGGTGAGCAACATTGCATTTTCAATGAACGGGATGAGATGTTCAGATTTGGTGTGCATCTTCCTCAGCTTTGTTTGAAACCTACTCCCTCCTCCTTAGTGCTTTTGCATTGCCATATACAGGTAAATTTACTGTTATTTTTTAATATATTTTACTATTTTATTATTATTTTACTATTATTATTTTAATACATTTTACTATTTTTTTGTAATTTACAATTTTTTAACCTACATCTTTTTCACTTTTATAATGAAAACTTTATAATATCAAACCACCTCAATCCGATAATCTAAAAAACCGGAATGAACAAAACGGAAATGCTACTCTGAACGAAAAGATTTTTACTCTGAGTGACAAAACGAGAAAGCCAAATCATGAGGTGATGTTTATTTTCCCTAAATTCATACACTATGCTCGCAACTCTGAGTCCATCTCATTAAGAATAAACCAATGACAAACCAAACAAAGTCAAAATGTGCCGGCAGGTTGATGTTGTGTAATTGAGTTCTCCCATATTTACAATTAGCCATCGGACTAAACTAAAGCTAGTTTTACTATTTATATATAAATTAAGTAAAACTAGTTTTACTATTTATATGTAAATTAAGTTTAGGTACTAAACATATATTTTCTTGGTTGATGAATTCAAAAATCTCTATTGTTTAGAAATTATCAAATAATTATCTAAATTCGAACGGTACCAAGAGACGCAATTATCAAATAATTATCTAAATTCAAACGGTACCAAGAAACGCCAAATCATGGTGCAACTAACCATTCTTAAAGCACTTTATTTCTCGGGATGAAATCCTCCATTAGGAAATCCTATGATTTAGTCAAAATGTCGAGTATGAATTCGAAGTAGTTACTTTTAGTGAAATTCACAAAAACCCCACTCCATCCATGAAATTATAGAATGACTCTCACATTGTGAGAGAACCCTAATTCAATGGGAAAACAACAATATGTCTAGCCACACGGAAAGGTTCAATTCCACTGGAGGCATGAATAAGCAATTGCGTCTAAGTTGTCGAGACTCAAGGTGATTTTCCAACAAAATCAACGAGGACCTGCACCTATTCAGCCACACACAAAAGGTTCAAGTCCACCATATGCGTGAATAAGCAACAGTGTCCCTGTTCAGCCACACATGAAGGTTCAAGTGCACCAGAGGTGTGAACAAGCAACAATGTTAGACGCAGGTCCTCGTGGAATATGAAAGAAATCAGAAAATCCCCCCGGTCATGGAAACTTAGCCACATGATAGTGGAGGATTGTTTTTCCCGTGGAAATAGATTTTCTTTGTACTCTTCAGCCTCTTTGGGCCACTTGTTAAAATGAAATAAAAACATTGTATTATTTTTCATTTCTATAACTTCTTTTCTTTGTAGTCTTCAGCCTCTTTGGGCCCCTTGTTAAAATGAAATAAAAACATGGTACTATTTTTCATTTCTATAACTGATTAAGAAAACCAAAAGGCTATGCTATGCTGAAAACTCCTCAGAGATGGAATTAGCTAATAAACCCATTTCAAAAGAGAAAGAACAAGAGAGACCCCATTCATCTAATAACATTAGTTAAACCCCCAATTCAATAACATTACTCAAACACCCAATTCAATGAAAACCATTTATTTGCACCAATACCTAATAAAAATACACAGACATAATTTATGGAAAATTATAACGATTTTAGCTTTCTACCTCTGATGATAAAATATACAGACATGACTTATGGAAAATTATAACGATTTTAGCTTTCTACCTCTGATGGTAATATGCTTCACCGATTATATTTAAAGTCCAAACCTCTCACACCCTCCTGGAAAAGAATATATACACAAAACTGGAAACCCTAGTCTGAAATCTTTTGAACCCAGGGTGCAAAGAATGGCAAAGACTAGGTAGACCAGAAAAGGTCGGAGTGCTTATGTGGTATGTGGCCACGTATGAATACAAAAGCGCTTCAGGAGACTCGACCCATTTTTTTACCAAAGGATTATCCATCGGCCCGTGGGCGCGTAGGTTATCAGAAAGAAATAGATACCTCGCACAATGTTCAGATATCATGGAAAATATCTGCCACATGCTGCTTTCCGGAAATGAAAGATTAAATGGATACATAGCACGTTGCAAACATCGATTAAGATGAATGCCTTCGAAGTAATTAAAGGGATTACATCTTTCGAGATAAAGTCAATTTGGCTAGATTTTTTTTATATATTTATTGTAAAAACTACCATATTGCATTTGAGATAGAGAAACTGTCTTTTTTGAGTTATTATACTTTTTCCTTTTCTTTTTTTGGGATAGCTTTTCTGGTTTAGCTCAGAACTTTTATATATATGGACACACACAGTATTTATATTTTTAAACGCAGTTTAGATTTTCAATTTACTAGGTTTTTTTTCAAACAAATTCGATTTGCTAGTTTATCAATGAAATTAAAAGGTAAAATAGGGAAATTTTGTTCGAAAGTCTTTAAAATAGCATAGGAGTCTTAACATAGCGGATGACATGTATATCTTTGGCTTATAAACATGAAAATGGTAATGGAAACTCTTAAAAACATATAACTAGAGAAGCAGCATCCATTTTGAGGGTTACTGATTTGCATTCGCCGATTTATCTGATCAGAGCACTCTAAATCCATCGTTAATTCCATCTTCAACTAGAAAAAAAAAACCTGAGAACCTGAGTTGCTTTCCGCAATGTATTTCTGGAGTTGTTTGCAGCTGGAGATGATCCAGATTCATCCTCTCCTATCACTGACATACACACACAAACAAAGACAAACACCACAGAAAACAAGACTTAAATGTGCAAGAAAACGAATACACACTAACAGGACCTAAATGTGCAAGAAAACGAATAAACAACAAAGAATCCTTGTAACAGTATAAACAAAAGGATGGAATTAGATCCATTCTTCTCTATCATCCTTTACTTTATTCCATTACTGATAGAAGTTTGATTAGCCTCAACCTCTATTAAAAAAGGAGGGAAGGCATTGGGATAAACTTCAATTGGTACTTCTTCATGCGATTGTTGTAGTGCCATGCATTCGGGATCTCGATCGTCTCAATCAGTAGCTTCGAGCAAAGATCCATTCCTCATATTACATGCAAAATAATTGGTAAGTGCTTACTTTGATTCTTCCGGGTCAACTGAAATTACGAAGTATTAAATTTTAAATGTAACAACAACAAAGTATTCGTGCCCGAGATTGGTCTCTCGCAAGTGTCCTTGGCAGGGACTTGCTGCCTCTGCAGCCACCCTTCTTATGTTTGAATCTCATCTGGTCAATAAGAAAGCAGCCAGCGTAATATATATATATAAAAACATCTATCTCCTGTGGTCAATAAGAAAGCAGCCAACACAATACATATATATAAAAACATTCATCCCATGGGA
>APFE030697249.1:40174-53209 GCA_000404065.3 Pinus taeda
AAGTGTAATATTATAAATTTAAATATTAAACCCAATATTATAAAACCTAGTATTAAACCCAATATTATAAATCAATATTATAAACCCTAATATTAAACCCAATATTATAAATCCAATACGAGACCCTAATATTAAAACCAATATTATAAATCCAACATTAAACCCTGATATTAACACAATATTATAAACCCTCATATTATAAAAGCAAATATTATAAATCTTAATATCAAACCCAATATTATAAAACCAATATTAAGTCCTAATATTAAACCCAGTATTATAAATTTTAATATTATTAAACTGAATATTATATACCCTAATATTAAACCCAATACTATAAACCTTATTATTAAATCTAATATTGTAAACCCTAATATTAAAATCCAGCATCAAAGCCAATACTTTAAACACAATATTGAACCCTAATATTTATTAAGTCAACAGATTCTATTAATTCATGGAAAGTTTACATTGTGATGAGCTTTTAATCAAAGCACATATTGATCTGGATTGGATCATTATATTGTTTGTCATCCATCTTGATGCATTCAGAGTGGAAAAAGTGGAGGAATTACCTCAAGGGATTGTTTTTATTTGCGGGACCCAGTTTGACAAAACGAGGTTTGAAACCTTTTAGGAGTGCTTTGAGGCATTAAATGATGCTTTTTGGGAGTAAAATTTTTCCACTTTAGTGTGCACCTCTTCATGTTATTCCAACGGTGCAAGAATTGTGTCAATGAGAGTCTGCATGTGAAAGTTATGTCACTCAGAAGTTGACCTTCATGTTTTCACCACCATGGATCAAAAATATGTCGTGTCAGCCCCCATTATTCACGAAAAAGGGGCTAGCCACCTGATTTTGATGTAAAAGACACTAGAAAAGTCTATATTGTAACTCTAGCTAAGAGTTGATGTAGTCAAACTTAACAGCTAGTAGGCTATCAAGGTGTTATAACCAAACCACTAGGCAAGGTTTGTTTGATTGGTTAGTCATACCATTTGGCCTATAAAATGCACCAACTACATTTATGAGATTAATGAATGATATATTGCACCCTTATATAGATTCATTTGTTATTGTCTATTTGGATGATATAATGGTATATAATGTTACTTGGGAAGAGCATATTTCACATTTGAAATAAGTGTTGGATGTTGAATTTCCACGACCTTGGGTCTAGGTTAGAGTCTTAAAATCATTGACTCTACCAAACTAAGAATCTCAACTATAAACAAATTTTCACAACAGAAATATAAAGCAGTAAATCACAAATTCACAAATATACATAGTTTTTAACAAAATTGTACAATATTGTATAATCTCAATCTTTTTTATATTAAATAAAATTCAAATAACACAACAATCTATGGTATACAAGATATAATGACAAATGTCATTGTAGCTTTTATGTTGTATCTTTTCATGTCAGTTCTTTGCTTCTGTACTCCTCACTAGTAATACCATAGTCCATCAACGCCACTACGCATCGAGACTCCAAAGGGTTGCCACCTAAGAATATTGCATGTCACTTATGCTGCAAGTACACGGGCTCATAAATTTCTACTCTGGGTAGGCCTAATTCCCAAGATCCAATCTTCCTTCAAGTAGCCTCTTTCGTTCATCAAAGAGATACTCTTTAGGCTGCAAACTTCACCCAATAATGCACCAACAACGTCCTTCTTGTCTACTGCTCTAGGGCTACTTTGGGTAGCCAACACACTACCCTCCAATTAGATCAATGGAACCCAGTCTAATCATTGTAGAATCTACACTGATGAAGACTTATGGTCACTCAAACAAGACTTCAAATTGGTTCCCACAGACTGCTAGATAATCTAATCCAAATCTGACACAAAGACAAGGATCCAATACACATCACACTATTTTTATATTATTGTTGTGACTGTGACTGGTTAGTGCACCATGGACTATTGAAATAACCCCTAAATAGTCACCCAAAAATTCCTCCTTCATTGCGGCCTACAATTGGAGAGATTCTCACCTGATTTGTTGTTGTTTTGGGCATGAACAACCCTCAGTATACCCTAAGTTTCCTTCCAACAGTGATTTAGGGCTTGTGGCCTTCCCACAACAATCTGTGTTGCCTCTAACAAGGCTTATACACCCAACAACCACCTCAAACAGCCCTAAAACACATCCTCCCTGTCTTGGCCTTCAAGAACAGACCCTAGACCTTCCAACCAGCACTTCGACAACCCTAAAATAAGCCTCAAACTATCCTTGACCCTCCTATCCTTGTCCTCTTGTGTCGCGGCCCAAAACAGAGCTATGTCTCTCCTCCAAGGAGTTCTTGTTGGCTATGTGTGTTGCACTTTTTGGATGATTAAAACGACATGTCATCACCCTCTTTTTATAGCCAAAAGAGGGGCTCTAATGAATAGATGAGGAGACACATCTATTTGCTAATTTTTACATCAAACTTCATGACTTGAAAACCAATAATTAATGGTCAACTTAAAAAATTCATTTCTCCATTATACAACTCAGAATTTGACGATTCTTAAAGCGTTTGATTCTCCTTTCTTCCCTTTATCATCTCATGTAATCACATGTAGAATTTTTTCCTCTGTAATCCCCCCAAACATGATTAGGTGAAAAACCCCATACTTGGGTTCCAGGCCCACAAGTGACCCTTGTGGTGCTTTTTCTTCCAAACCCTGAACCCTAGGGGTGGGAGTACCTCCAAAACTACACAAATCAACACTCCCTCTTAGTGAGGGAGGTATTTCCAATTCCAAGATGAGGAAATACTTCATCATCATCATCACTACTCACAACACTTGCCCAACTACTAGCGCTCACAATCGCATCGAACTTAGATCCTTTGGCCTTGAGCCTTGCCTTCCCATCCTAGAATAAGACTTCAAACCCATTCCTCTTGATCATAGAGACAAAAATTATGCTATATTTGAATCATGCATCACATGTCTTGTCTCCATCCTAAATGGCACAACTCTCTATCCTCGGATCTCCAACTAAATCTTGTCGCCCAACACCATGTGCAACTTCAAGTCACATTCAGCTAGAGTCTCAAAACCTCCTGTGACCTTGTCATATGCTTCATTGTACCACTGTCCATGTACCATCCATCCTCATTGATAGTACCATGCAAGAAATGAGAAAGCATAGCAAAATCCTTCTCTTCTAATCTCCTGGAAAGGTCATCTATCTCAGCTGAAGTGGAAACATTGACAGCCTTGTTTCCTTTCCTCTTCTCATCATCTCCCTTCTTCTTCATCGTACATCTCGACGAATAATGACCCATCTCGCCACAGTTTAAACACTTGACTTTACTCAAGTCCTTCTTTTTCTTACACTTCATTCACGTTGCAAGTGTCATCTCATCATATGAATCCTTCTTCTTTGGATGAAGATACTCATCTCACGACTCTTCTTAAATGAAGTCATCCCACAACCTATCCCAGTCTGGCTGCTTCTCCCTGGAAATGATCCCTTTGATGAAGGTCTTCCAATCCTTAGTGAACCCTTTCAAGGAAACCCTTACCATATCTCCATCTGAGGTAGACACACCAATGGTAGCAAACTCATCTTTGACCTGAGACAATCTCGACAGACACGAGGCCACACTTTCACCCTTTCTCATCTCGGTGGAATTCAACTTATCCTCCAATGCCAGTATCTGGTTCTCGTTCTTATTTTGGAACAAATTTTGAATAGCCATCCACATCTCATGTGCATTTTTTTCTTAGAAAAATGAGGTATTAGGGAACCCTTCACACCATCTAGGATGATCAATCTCTCCCTTGCATCCAAATCTTCATGTATTTTCAGCTCCTTAGGGTTGGGTGGCTTCTTGATCTCTTTCTCGGTAAAAGCCTAGAGCTTGTTGACCTACAAGACAAACTTGATCATTTCCTTCCAAGGACTACAGTTGGACAACCCCTCCAACCTATCCTCATACTGAAGACCTGCCTGCAACTTTGACATTGTAGTGATCCCTTCACTTACAATGTGACCAACGCCCTCTCACATTGTACTTTATTCTACACAACTTTGATTTACTTACTTCCAAAGTAGCTCAGACATGCTTTGATACCATGTTGAATTTCCATGACCTTGGGTCTAGGTTAGAGTATTAAAATCACTTATGCTACCAAGCCAAGAATCTGATACATAAACCACTTTGCATAGCGCAAATATAAAGCAGTAAATCACACATGCACAAATATACACAGTTTTTAACAAAATTGTACAATATTGTACAATCCCAATATTCATTATATTAAACCAAATTTGAATAATACAACATTATATGGTATACAAAACACAGTGACAAATGTCATTGTAGATTCTATGTCATATAATGTCTTGTTGGTCCTTTTCTTCAATATTGCTCACTTGTAGTGCCTTAGTCCATCAAGGCCACTACACATCAAGACTCCATGAGGGATGCCACCTAACAATGTTGCATGTCACTTCTGCTGCAAGTACAAAGGCTCATAAATATTCTTTTTGGGTAGGCCTAACTCCTAAACTCCAATCTACCTTCTAGTAGCCTCTTTCATCCATCTAAGAGGTACTCTTTAGGTTGCAAACTTCACCCAATCACACACCACCAATGTCTTTGTGTCTGATGCTCTAGGGCTACTTTGGATAGCCAACACACTACCCTCCAATCAAATCAATGGTACCCCATCAAATCACTATGGAATCTGCAGTAATGAAGGCTTATGGTCACTCACACAAGCCTCCAAATTTCCTCCCATGGGCTGCTAGATAATATGATCCAAATCTAACCCAAAGACTAGGATCCAACACACATCACACTATCGTTTTAGGTTTACAATATTGTTGTTATGACTGTGACTATTTAGGGCATCATGGACTACTACAGTAGCCCATAAATAGTCACCCAAATAGCCCTCCTTGGCTGCAGCATAACATTGAAGATATGCTCACCTAACGTTATGTTTTTCTGGGTATGAACAGCCCTCAATATACCCTATGTTGCCTTCCAACAGTGGGGTAGGCCCTACAACCTACCCACAACAATTTATGTTTCCTCGCTCAAAGCTTCTCCACCCAAGAACCACCTCAAACAACCTTGAAAAACATATTCCCTGTCTCGACCTTCAAGAACAGACACTTGGCCCTCCAACAAGCACTTCGGCCACCCTAAAACAAGCTCAAGCCATTCTCAACACTCATTTCCTTGTCCTCCTGTGTTGTAGCCTACAACAAAGCTATGTCTCTCCTCCATCGAGTTCTTGTTGGCTATGTGTGTTGCATTTTTTGGTTATTAAAACAATATTCCATCACCTTATTTTTATATCCTAAAGACGGGCTCCAATGAATAGATGAAGAGACACAGCTATTGCCTAATTTTTACATCAAGCCTACATGGCTTGAAAACCAATAATTAATTGTCAACTTCAAAATTTCATTTCTCCACTTCTACAACTCAGAATTCGACGACTCTCAAAGCATCGGATTCTCCTTTTTGCTCTTTATAGTCTCTTGCCATCACATGTAGAACTTTTCCTCCATAATTTCCCTAAGCATGATTGGGTGCAAAACTCCATACTTGAGTTCCAAGCCCACAAATGACACTTGTGGTGCTTTGTCCTCCAAATCTTGAACCCTAGGGCTTGGATTACCTCCCAAGCTACGAAAACAACACTTGAAGCATTAAAAAAGCACCAAATACTAGAAAATATCAAGAAGTAGGAGTTTGTGCAGTAGCCTTTGGTGTATCTCGGGTATGTGATCGATGGAGAAGAACTGAAGATAGATCCTTCCAAGATGGAGGCCATCATGAAATGGTTAGTTCCTACTAATGCTTATGAGTTAAGGAGTTTCATTGTGGAAACACAATATCTAAGGAAATTCATAAATTCATTTTTAGAGGTAGCAGCACCGCTCCATGCCATAACAGCAAGTGGCAAGAGTTTTTGGTGGGGAAAATGCTAGTAGAAGGCTTTCAAGGAGCTAAAGAAGAAGCTCAGCTAAGCACCATTCATAGCATTACCAAACTTGTAGCGACCCTTTAAAGTGGAGACATATGTGAGTGGGTATGTTATGGGAGTTGTCTTGATGCAAGGAGGAAGGTATTTATGCTACCATTTTGAAGTATTTCATGGGAAAATTCTTAACTACCCTACCTATGACAAGGAGATCCATTCCATGGTGTAATTTGTCAATAAGTGGAAGCACTATCTGATGGGTAAGGAGATACTAATCCACAAAAATCACCAATTCTTAAAGTACATGCGGGCCTAGAGTAAGCTATAATATATTAGACATTACAAGTGGATGTGGTTTCTACAATAGTTTCATTTGGTGATCAAGTATAATAAGGGTAGCAAAGACAAGTTGACCGATATGCTTTCAAGACCACTCACATCAAATATCACAACTTTGGGGACTCTTATGCACATGGAGCCATTCACCCATGATGCAATTAAAGTGAGAGTCATATGCACGATGGCGACAACACCACTCACATCAAATATCACAGCTTTGGGGACTCTTATGCACATGGATCCATTCACCCATGATGCAAGCAAAGTGAGAGTCATGTGCACGATGGCGACAACACCATTGACTATACAAGTTGGATAAATTATGTGTTCCTAAAGGTGAGAGATTGTAGCTTATTAGAGAGGCTTGCACCTCTAAGGTTGCAGGGAACGTTTTTGAAGGCAAGACCATGGCTAACTTGCATAGGTATGTGTATTGGCCTAAGATGCAAGAATAGATAGCTAGGTTCATAATAAGATGCATATTTTTTTGTACCAGCAAGCATAGTAACACGAAACAGGATCTATATCATCCCTTATTTGTACATACGCGTCCTTGGGAAAGTATTTCCATGGAATTTATGGTAGGTTTACCATAAATTAGGAAGGGACATGACTACCTATTCATGGTAATTGAGAGGTTCAGCAAGTTGTTTTATCTTATGCCATGTAAAAAGGCCATCAACTTGTAAGAAGCAACAAACTTGTTCTTTGGACAACTCTAGGTACACTTTGGGATATGAAGGAGCATCATTTCATATAGGGATACAAAATTTCCCAGTGCATTTTGGAATAAATTATGGGAGAAGATGGAAACAAAGTTTAAGAGATCTACAACATTCCATCCACAAACAGATGGGAAGAAAGAAGTTTTCAACAAAACTTTGTTGAAAATTCTTAGGTGACACAAGCAGAAGCATTTGAAGACATGGAATGAAAATATGATATATATAAAATATTCTTACAATAGAGTAGTCCATGCTTCTGTAGGAAAGTCCCCATTTGAGACTTGTTTTGGATATTTTCCACCTTCACCTTTGGATATTGCATATGGGAAGCAAGGAGGAGTGAGGGATGATATTACAAGAGATTCCTTGAGGGTTGAAAAATATATAGAGAAGAAATCAGAGGAGAAGTATAAGATCAGGCATGATCAACACAAAACAGAGAAATCATTTAAGGTGGGAGACAGAGTATGGCTACATTTGAATGAAGTTGTAAGGTCTTGGTAAGAAAATAAAGGCTCTTAGGTATGGTCACTTTGAGATACTGGAAAAGGTGGGTAAAAATCCTTTTCAAATCAGAGTACTGCCATATATGCACATTTACCTAGTTGTGAATGTAGAGTATTTGAAACTCTATGAGCCTTTCATGCTCGATCAGGAAGAGGAATAGGTCCTACCTTATGTGGATGATTTGGCACCATATGCTCAAGTAGAGTTGATAGAAGATACAATTTTGTAGAAGAGGTCCAGAACTAAAAGACAGGGGTAGAATGACCTCTGATAGATTGGGTTGAAGGGACAACTTCTAGGCAAAGCTAAATTGTACACTAGAGAGAAGGTGTATGAAAATTTTCCTCACCTCTTTTTGTAAAAGATTTTGGGGACCAAAAGCATAAAAAAATTGGGAGGTGTGATCCATATTGGATCATTATATTATTTCTCATCTATCTTGATGTATTTGGAGTGGAAAAGGTGGAGGAATCAACTCACGGGACCATTTTTATTGGTGGAACCCAGTTTGGAAAAATGTCATCTGAGACCTTCTAGGAGTGTTTTGAGGCATCAAACGATGTTTTTGGGAGTAAAAATTTTCTAATTTAGCATGCACATTTTCTTTCAATTCTACACACAAAGACCTTTCCAATGACGTAAGAATCACATCAATCAGAGTCTGTATGTCAAAGTTATTCCCTCATAAGTTAAACTTCCTGTTTTCACCACCATGGTTCAAGAGGATGTCACATCAACCCCCATTATTCAAAGAAAAGGTGCTATCCATGTGATTATCATGTAAAAGAATCCACAATATTCTATATTGTAACTTTAGTTAAGACTTGATGTAGTCAAATTTAACCACTAGTAGTCTATTGGGATGTCTTATAATCGAGCCATTTGGAGGAAGAGGCATTCTCTTCTTTTGAGAGCATTTTATTCCATAGCTGAGAAAATATAGCCAAGATGGATAGAAGGTAGAGAAAACAGGGAAGATTTGTGCATTGTAATATCCCATAGGCCACGAGCCTTACTTCTTTGTACTTGCAACCATATTTCCATACAAAAAAAGAGAAAGAAGTGACCTCACCTTCCAGCTAGGATTCCTCCCGAAAGGGTTTCCAAGAGCATGTTTTGTGTCTTATGTGTGTGTGAGAGAGAGCTTATTTTTTCCTTCTCTATTTTTATGCACGATTTCCATACGCATGCATGCACTAATTATTGTTAAACCTACAAATCTTGAACTTTAATAAAAAAGTAATAATGTAGAATTTTCAAAATTATAATATAATATTATCAAATCCATGTGACGAATTGTCTAGTGGAATACACATGAAATTTTATGGATCACATCTGGCTTCATTCACACCAAAATTATTGCATAAGTGATAATAAAAAAACATACAGATAATAACATAACAAATTTAATCAACCAAATAGTGATTTCCCACTTGGATAAAAAAATGAACAAGGATCAAAATACAACCAATTACTATGACTAACCATAAGGATTTACTGGCTTGAGATCTTCCATCCTGTCTCTACATCGAGCATGGAAGACTTTATGAATATGAGCCTCCATATGGGTCATATTGCCTTCAATGTTGTCAACCCTCGCCCAAAGCCTCTCATATCCTTGCGAGAGAGAAACCAATCTAACCATCATGGTCATTGATTATGTTGGACATCATTCATGAAATTGATGATCTCTTTTCAATCGTTGTGTTTGTCTCAAGCCAATTTCTCCATCATGGTTGTTATCTAACGAATATGATATTTAAGAACTTCAAAGGGTGGTGGTAGGTCAATGTTTCCTGGTGAGTTTCCTAGCTATTGTTCGAGCTCCTCTCCATCATCTACCTAGTTGGCATGATGACCATTGTCATCACCTTGCTAACCAACACCACGATGAGGCTTCCCTCGATGGAAAATCATGGCTCCCTTGTTATCCCCTAAGCAAAGGTTGTGTAAATCATCTAGACCAGATATTCGTCCCTCAATGCACTGAGTCCACTTGGGCATACCACGTACCCACACCTTCCAGCTAGCTAGACCCTTGAAACCCTACACCCCCAACTAGTTGTCTCCACCACCTTTTGGACCCTTTTTTCACCTATAGAATTCCCAACAATGCCAAGCCTACGAACCCTTACTACATTTCCAACTTCCAAGCAAAAATTCTACCTCATCCACCTTCTATGAGCTAGGCCTCTTGGACAAGAATTATCAACCACTTTTTCTATTGACAAGGACCCCCGATCTTAAAAACCCACACCATCCTGAGCCTTGAAGACTAGAGTTCAATGGGAAGGGGGCGCACCCAAAATAGCCAAAGATTCGCCTATCCCCTACATTCTTCTAAATTTCCCTACACAAGGATTTGCCTATCCCCTACATTCTTCTGAATTCCCCCGCAATAGGCCACATACCCAAATCCAAAAGTACATCCAAAGAAACTCTAGTATAAAATGAAAATCAAACTGAGAATAGATGCCTACAATTCCAAGCGATTTGACCAGAAGCACAACTTACAACTTCTTAGTGTCTTCACCTTGAACGCCCAACTCTCCCAAATTTACATGTAAACCTCCATACTAAGCTTCACCAAACACTTCCACCAAGGTTTCAAGGAGACCAATTGTTTGATAAAACACCCTAAAACTCCAAGCCACTCACACCATAAGGAAATTTCTGTTGAAACAAGTGAATTCTGAATTCCGTAGTTCCAAACGATTATCTCTATCTTCAACCTAGGAGTCATAACGACACCATTAATCACATCATTGAAACAACATAACCCCATCCAGCTACTCAAATCCCAGACTGTCTTGGACTAAAAGCCACTTGACTGAACGATAAAATTTCTCTACTCGGCACTTGTATCCCTCATTGCACTGAACCCAAAAAGCATCTCCTCTCACACACTTATGGAATTAAATCAACTGGGATCCTCCATAAGCTTCACTTGCAGAGCGCCAAGTGAGACATTCTCTAAACCTTCAACTTTCATTAGTGTCACATTGGAAGGGAAATGTCAGTTGTCTATTGAGATGCAAATCCACTTTTCAACGCCCCCATTGGGGAATATTAAACCCTAATATTAAAATGAATATTATAAACCCAATATTATAAATCCTAATATTAAACAAAATATTTTAAACCTAATATTAAACTCCAATGTTATAAACCCTAGCATTAATTCCCAACATTATAAACCCTAATATTAAACTTTAAATTTGTAATGTCACAATGTGACATTGAATGAATTAAATGTAATGTAACATTGTGACAATGATTGTAACATTGATTGTCACATTGCGACAATGTTTGCCACAACGCAATGTTGGATATAATTATGTACGATTACAACCTCACAATATTAAGTCCTAATATTAAACCCAATAATAGAGTCCTCAATCTTATAAAACCAAATAATAAAAAACCTAATATTAAATCCAATATTATAAATCCTAATTTTATAAAACCAATATTATAAACCACAATATTAAACCCAATATTATAAATACTAACATTAAACCCTAATATTGTAAACATGAATATTATAAACCCAGTGTTATAAACCTTAAAATCAAACCCTTGTTAAAATTTCTGTTTTCCCACCCCGGTTTTCAGTTTCTCCTTATTTCTCCCATGTAGTTAAATGCTCTTTCCCATAACCATACATTAAACAAGCTGGAAAAAATAAATTTGCTGAAAACACAAATTTTGGAAAATTTACAGAATGCTGGAAATTGCAGAAATAAAAATCAACAGTAATAAACAGCCATTAAAACATATTAAAACACTGATATTTTTGGTCAACGTGACCCTGGAAAAACCCCCTACAACTCTTAGGGAAAACCAGTTTGAGAGATCTTCTTTATTTATGGAAAAATGCCTTTTTACAGCAAGAAAATTTCAGCAAAAATTACAGCAAAATAATTTTTTTTTTTCAGCAAGCAAACTTATCCGTTTTCAGCCCAACAAACCACTTGGAAACTTCTCAGTTTTCAGCAAAAAATCAGCTTTTTCTGCTTGTTCTTGCTGCTGTTCTGTTTCTCTTTCTGTTGTTCTAATTTTGCTGAAGAGCTGCCTGGTATGTGTGCCAAAATGCTGCCTCTTTCTCCTTCTTGTCCAGAAATCTCCCTTGCTCTCTTGCTCTCCTTCTCCCAATCTGCTCATGAAAGAATGAATGATCTTTCCCTCCTTTTCCTCCTTTAATATAACTCCAAGTGACTTTTGGGTCATCCAAGTGACTTTTTGGTGATCTCTAAATCCAATGGCTGAAATAGATTTAGATCAATGGCTGAAATTAAATGCACATTTAAATCTCACTTTCTATTTTTTAATTCACCCACTTTAATAAAGACCCACTTAGTCATTTATTTCCAAAGTCACTTTTTCCTTTCTAATTTTAAATTGACTTTATAAAAGTCACTTTAAAATTAGACTTAGTAACTTTATCACTTAAAGTCACTTTTAAATTAGATTTTAACTTTATAAAAATTATAAATTCACTTTAGGAGAAAAATTAAAATCTTTTGGACACTTTTCCCTAGGCCAAAGATCAAAGCCTAAGGGAACCACCTGTCCTCCGGTACCAAATTTCAACACTCCCTCTTACCGAGGAAGGTGTTCCTCACCACACCCATCTTGTCTCTGAAGTAAACATGCTTGCCCCGTGGTAAGGCTTTGGTAAAAATGTCTGCTACCTGCTCATCAGTGGAAATATACTCAAGCTTCACAGCTCCCTTCTGAACATAGTCTCTGATGAAATGATATCTGATCCCGATATGCTTTGACCTGTCATGAAATACTGGATTCTCCGTGAGTTTAATGCAACTCTGATTATCACAGTAAATCACTGAAGGTCTCAACAACTGACCAAATAAGCCAAACAACATCTTGTGAAGCCAGATGGCCTCACAACTAGCTAGACTGGCTGCCATATACTCTGCTTCCGCTGAACTCAATGCTATTGACTGCTGCTTCGGCTGAACCATGACGCAACTGCTGAACCCAACCCAAAACAGCACCCTGAAGTTCTCTTCCTATCAGAAGCACAACCTGCCCAATAAGAATCAGTGTATCCTACCAATCTCACTCCATCTCCCTGCCTGTAGTCCAGACCTAATCCACTATCCCCTGTAAGTACCGCAAAATGTGTTTTGCAGCCACCCAGTTAACCTTCCTAGGCTCACACATAAACTGACTCATCGTGTTGACTGCAAAACAGATATCTGGTCTAGTGTTGACCAAATTCATCGAGGAACCAATCAGATGCCTGTACAATGTGGGATCCACCAACTCGGAATCCGAAGCATGAAGCTTCTTCCAGTTGGTGATCATCAGTGTCGACATGGGTCTACAATCCTCCATGTGGAATCTACTAAGGATGTCCACAATATACTTCCCCTACCCCAGGAAGAAATGCCCCTCCTCCTGCCACACCTCCAAACCCAAAAAGTAGTGCATCAAGCCAATGTCCTTCATCTCAAACTCCGTCGCAAGATCTCTCTTGCAGTGCTCTATGAGT
>APFE030697250.1:0-21230 GCA_000404065.3 Pinus taeda
TGATCCTTTCCCATTAAATTCTCAATTTTATATTCATCTCACATTTCCAAATGTACTCCTAGCTTACTTGGGAGAAGAAAAGTCAACTGTAAGGATGGATGAGAAGTTAATGACATCAATGAGAGGTGGTTGAGATGGAGAAGGGAAGGATGGTAAAAAAGGGAAGGGGGAAGGAAGAAAGGGAGAGGTTGGGTTCTTGCTTATAATTATGGGGGTTGGTTGTGATTGTTTGGACTTGTTATGATTTTGGGAGACCTTGGAAACCTATGGAGGTTTCTTGGGTTTGAGAGGAGGAAAAATATTGTTATCTGGTTTTTCACATTCTTCTTGAGGACACACTATATCTGGTTGGACTTGGGCACGGAGGGCTAGGGAACCTGTGGAGGTTTCCTGGGCTAGGAATTTGTTTCCTAGTTGGCTGGGTGGTAAATCCGGTTGGGTCGGTGTGAAGGAGCGTTCAGCTAGAGCTATACGACAAAGGTATCATCATCAACCGCCGGAACAGGTATTTTTCTATGAACTACTCTTGTTAAGTTGATATCAATGGAACGCTCATCTTAATTCATGTTGCTTATGATAAAAAGATAAGATGTTAAATGTTTAAAATTTTGTGAGAAGGTCAGCAAGCTCCTTTTATTACTTGCGAATCAACAGTAAAATAGACCTGTTAGCGTATAATAGGTTGAGGCTCTAATGGTTGGAATCGGGTTCCTACACTTCTTACTTTAGAATTAGCTTTTGCTAGCATAATGGCTGTGTGTATGCATGTTTCTTTGTTTAGACAACTTTCAGTCTGCTAGGGTTCCACCCAAAAGCCCTAGGGGATAAAATCCCTCAACACTACCTATAGAGTTCAAGCCTAAACACGGCCCCTCGATCAAAACACAGGAATGGCATGCACTGGATTTCAGGGGCACAGATGAGGCTGAGATGGAATGGGACCAAGAAGAGGTCGCGGATAGCTAATATGCTACAATTGCGGAGGGTTGGGGCATTATTCCTACGATTGTACAAATCCAACGAGACCATCATGCTTATATTATATGCAGTTTGATCATGAGATGGAGAACTGTCCCACACTGATGGCGAGGTTGCGTGATCAAGGAGCAATCCAGCCTCCCCCAACTCACAACCTGCAAATGTTGAGGTCTGAGCCATGCGAGGAAGACCCCAATGTAAATATCATGCTCCGAAGTGGTATTACGACAGGGGATGACAAAGGCAAGAAACCTAAAGAAAGTACCTGGGTTCATAAAGCCCCAACGAAGGAACCAGAATTTGATTTGGAACGTGCTAAGGAGACCTTCATGGAAGCTAAGAGGAGCTTCGTGGATGCCTCCACTTCAGGAAGTAAAGACAAACTGGAACTGGAAATGGACCCATCGATGCTCACCACATTCTTGGATACATGCATGAAGCTGTTGCATGATAGAAAGGCTATGGAGGTGATGTAAGAACTAATAACTAGATGTGTTGGGACCGTGCCAAGAGAACCGCGCATAGTCCAGAAGCTCGGGAAGTACACAACGCGAACAGGAAGGGAGATGAGATTAACCACGCAAATCAAGGAATATGAGATGGATCAAGTGATTCTAGATCTAGGATCGGATGTGAACGTCCTACCAAAGAAAACATGGGAACGCAGCGGCAGGCCTGCGTTGCAATGGTCTCTTATCCAACTACGAATGGAAAACTAGCAAAAGATCCTACCTATGGGGAGATTGGAGGGAATCACAGTAGATATTGAAGGAGCGAGCATGCTAGCAAATTTCGAAGTGATAGAGATTGTTGATGACATAAATCCCTATCCCGTGCTACTATGAATAGATGGGGCCACCGACATGAATGGAGTGATAAATCTAAAGAAGCGTAAGATTATTTTTGAGAAAACGTCATTGCGCATAGTGGTACCTTTAGACCCTACGGAAGGATCGTGCTACATAGAGCTAGTGCGCGACTATGACAACGATGATGATCTAGACTGTATCTACAAGATAACTGTGTGCGAGCAAGACTGGGTAAATCCAACCACGGATGGCCAAATCTCATGGGAGCATGGAAGCTCCTGTACATCAAATTCTGACGAAGAGATAAAATGATGGCAGAATCGATTACACGAGGTAACCATGATCAACTATAACATGATGACAAGGTCGTTACGCTACATAGCAAGCAGGCTGACTGGGACTTGCGCGTACCAGCAGTTCTCTGTGCATATAGGACCATGTACAAAACCCTGACTGCATGGGAACCTCCGAAGCTGAAGTATGAAGAGAATGCTGTAATCCCCATGGAGCATGAAAAGCCTAGTCTGCGCATAGTAGCACTAGTAGATACGATGGTTCGTGGAGCTTGGACATAAGGGAGCACATATCCGCAAGAAGAAAAACACATGGGACTTGAGGAAGAAATCCAATAGGGAAATTTTAGGCTCCGAGAACTTAAAAAAGAAAGGGTGTGATTAAGGAGGAAAAGCACCTTGGTAGAAATAGAAATCAAGAATCTAGAAGACGAGATAAGGGACAAGTTTCTCGATAAGAAGACCATAGTGATAAAATAGGGTGCGCATAATCATGCTGATAAGTTTGAGAACTATCACCGTGAATTGATCAGTCTGATGCCTTGGCTTGGACTGCATATTACTAAGAGAATTAACCAGGGTGATGCGCTATAGAGGATAAGGTGCGCAACGCTGCCAGTAACAATAAAAGGTAGGTATTTCCCAGGAAGAATGTTGGATGATCGAAGGAAACCACACATAGGTGGCACAGCCACCTGACTAGCCGAGGGAGGAATAGTCTTAGCACTCCAAGCAGTTGAAAGGAAGCGCAGGACTATAAACTACTTTGCCTGGAAGCTGCGCGAGGTTTGAGCTACGCGCAGAAACAAAAAGTCACAAGGTCCACGACCGTGCACGGGGGGCTATGCTGCCACATGGGTTGGCCAGAAAGTGACTATTGAAGTCACTATTCACAATGGGATGCTCAACTTGAGGCTAAATGGAGCGGGAGGCGGGCATTTAAGATGCAATTTATGGGCAAGATTTGGAAAAATCTACCACCAAGGGATCATTAATGACCTGAATTTATGGAGAATGGTCGAATTCAAATTCAAAAAGCACTATAAATTACAAAGGGTTGCCCAACAAATAGCACTTGGCCATTTGCGAATTGAGCTATTGAGCATAGCCCTGAGTGTTATGAGCCGAGCGTTGATTGAGCCCCTGAGTTCGCGAATAATAGATTTCTGGATCGATATGATGGCAACAGCTGAGGATGTTATGGAGATAAATGAAATGACTGTCAGAGAGGTCGTGCAAGCTCTGGCTGTGGAAGATGCTTAGGAAGGAGCTGAGATTTGGCGGAAATCTCGAAATCACCACACATGCCAAGACCTAAGAAGGACAAACAAGCAATGGTTCCCATACGTTTGTCCCTGCGGAACCCACTATGCACCAAGCTGTCAATGGAGGAGAAGGGGAAAGTCGTCACCGTAGAGACGGATGAAGAAGAAGAAGATCTGGAGGATCTTATCATCATGAAGGACGAGGATGAAGGCATGGAGGAGGACACTTAGCCTGCACACCGCATGACAAAATTGCCTACCTATGTCCCCCAAAAAACAGGGAAGGAGAAAGTGCCCAAGGACCTGGATGAGACCAAGAGCTCACTCCAGACCTCGCTCCTCCCAGACAACATTTTGTTTGAGGGAATGCACCTGAGACACGTGCCGAGCCTGAAATTCGAAGATTAGAACCTTGGTCACCACGAGAAGTTCCCTCACCTTAAGACCAGGAACCTTATGAAGCCCAAGTAAAACATCATGGCAGGGGTGATAGAATTAGAGCCGCGGAAGTGGTTGCATGGAGTGGAAAAGGTTGGGCTATTGAACCTGATCTGGGTGTCGCACTTCCATCATGCCTCAATAACCATTTTCCTCATCAGGCAATTACTTTTCTTGGTGCATGATGGGTGTTTGTGGCTGGAGGAGCCCATCCCCATCACAACAGACCTAATTCACCACGTCTCCTGGCTTCCATGTAAAGGAGAGGACCCCGCGGACATATCGGAAGCGAAGGGCAGTGACTTGGCCATCATGGAGGCCATGAAGAAAAAGTACAAGCTAAAAAATAAGAAGAGGGGCTACGACATCTCCAGCATCAAGGAGAAAGTAGTGCATGTGGTGACCCAATTCCTAGTAGGGAAGGTCATTCGCAAGTGTCGCGCGGAAGAAATGAACCAGCAGAGGTGTGGATCCACAAGTTAGTAGTAGGGGTTCGCGAGGTGAGGGAAGAAATGAAAAAGGTTCAGCTGGAGCTGAACCTTCATATCATCGAGCTGTGGTTAAAGGCGCAACCATCCACTCCCCTGGAAGTCAGAGAACAGCGCGCTAGCACTATCACATCGGGATTGGAGGAAATTGGCAGTGCAGTGCGAGACTGCACCAGCATGTTGGAAGAATCATTTGAGGTCCTCATAAATCTGCAGGAGGACCCCAACATCCAGTGCTTGGAGATAGAGGTGCGAGAACTCCAATAGTAATACGACAATGTCAAAGGAATTGCGCAGACAGTGGCCCTCACTCAGCGGCTGACACGGATGCAGCAGGCTAAAGCGCTGAAAGAGAAGGTGGACGCAACACAACACAAGGAAGCAGTCTTAAATGTGTGCATTCAGCCTTGGATCGATGAGAGCTTCACCATCACCGCGGGTATTGAAGGAAAGCTTGCACAAATGCAGGGGATGCACACATTGATGCAGAGAAATGCTCTCGACAGAGAGGTCTCGGAACAACGAATGCAGTAGATCGAGCAAGCAGTAGCTCAGTGCGTTGTTGACCTCTGCACAGTTCGAGAACAGTTGGAGGGACTCTGCGCAAAGATCTTCACACAACAAAGTGACTTGAGGGCGAGTCACGATGTTTGTGTTGGGGGCCTATTGGGCATGGAATCCCCCTCAAGGCATGTTTTGGGACTTAAAGCACAATTTTTGACCGAATCTTGTTGTAAAAGCTCCGCAAATTGCGGGCGCGGGGCATGAAAGTATGATAGAGTCACAGGGTTGTCCGCCTTAGTTTTGTAATGTAATATCAGCTGGATAGACCTACCCATGGTCCACAGACCATGAGATTGTATAAATAGAGCAAGGCTCTAAGTCTAAAATAAGAGTAACGAATAATGAAGGGAATGAGGGAATGGGAAGTCTAAGTGGTTGAGTCAAAGTGTAGAGTGTGTTTGTGGGTTGTAGATTAGGAGAAGGCTCTGCAGTTGAGTGCGTAGAGGCCTAGTAGTTCACAGCTGAGTGTGCAGACCCCTACAGCTGAGTGCGCAGAGGCCTAGTAGTCCGCAGTTGAGTGCGCGGACCCCTACAGCTGAGTGCGTAGGGCGAGTCGAGTTTGTAACCGTGGAAAGAATCAATAAAGAGAAGTTTTGCTATAATTATGTGTATCTGTTCTTAGGTTGATACATGATTGATATAATTTACAAATATCCTATTTATTTACTATGTGCACCTTTATGAAGGTTCTATGTTTTTAAGTATAACTTAAAGCACTCAAGTAGGCAAAGATAATTAACTAATATTGGAATATAAGAAAGGTCTTGGGTAATAACATAGAGCACAATACACAACCCCTAGGTAGGGTTGTGCGAAGGCAGTATATCAGGCTGCGAGGAACGGAAAAGTGCACGAAGCAACTTGTGCGCAGGGACAAACCGTGGACTAGTCGAACTCATCAGCCATCTCTAGGGTGCAGAAACCTGGTTCGAGCACCCTCCCATACTACTTCGGCTGAGACCTTAGTCTGCGTTCCGCGAATTGTTGCCGAAAGGGCCAATAGTACCGGAATTTGTTTAGCTAATTAACTTTGAACCTAGGTCAAGCCTCAACAAGCCAACACCAAATACCAATATATCATCTACAAATAGGTTGTGAGAAACTGATATACCTGAGCATATATGGACCATTACCGATATGAATAAAAGTGGTGATAGAGAGCATCCTTGATGGAGTCCCCACCCAACACCAAATAAATTTGATGGGTAACCATTAATTAGAATAGTAAAGTGTGCACCTGACGCACATGCCATAATCCGTTTAATGATAGGATTTGAGAGTCCAATCTTCAGTAATACAAATCTCAGAAATTCCCAATCCAAACAGTCTTAATCCTTACAAAGGTTAGTCTTCATCACCAAATCTTTTAAATTCCTGGATTGTATTGAGTGTATAGTCTCTTGTGCAATGGCAACCACATCATGTATCAACCTGTTATGTAGAAAACGTGATAGCTCTTGGTTGATATGTACCAAGAGGGTGCCTTTTATGTGCTCCACAATAATCTTTGAGATAAGTTTATACACAATATTGTAAAGGGATATGGGATGGTAGTCCAAGAAGGACCGTGTCTTCAATATCTTCAAAATGAGTGCAATGAATGTCAAGTTTATGTAACCAGATATGTGACCTCGTGTTCTAGTCTCTTCCACCATATCCACGAGATCCTTTGCAATCAAAGCAAAGGAGTATAACAATAATTCCACAGTCGAGTCATTTGGGCCTAGATTTTTATCCTTAGCAAATATTTTCAGGGTCTGGTGGATCTCCTCAATATTGACCGATCTATATACCAAATTATTTAAGTCCTCATTGAACATTTGAGGATATTCTGATATACCCCAAACTTGGTCCTCAATGTTTACATCAAGTCACATGTGGAAAAATGTCTTGAAATACATGACAACCTCTAGCTAGATATCCACCATCATGTGCACCATTTCTCCATCTTGGCCACTGGTTCTCCATATTGTATTCTCATTCCTTCACTGATTTGCAATATGGTGAAAATATTTGGTATTCTGATCACCCTCCTTTAACCAAATGGCTCGACTCTTAAGTCTCCAAGTGGTTTCCTAAATATGTAAGATCTACCTTTTCCGATGTTCTAGTGCTCTAGTGCTTTTAGTTTTTCCTAGGAATCCAATGGAGGTGAATCACATTCCATTGTTTCCATCCAACCTTATATATCTCTTGTAATGTACTGTAGCTCCTGGATGAGAGCCTTCTTCTTCATTTGTTCCCATATTCTGACCCAGTGCTTCAATTCATGTAGTAGAGAGGTGAGATGTAGACTCGGAGACATGTCCATCACCCGATGTTGTGACTTCAGAAAATTGGTGACGAGCATGACAAAACCCTCATCCTCCAACCATGTACGATTAAATTTGAATGGAATATCCTTGCGCAGCACATCCAATTTCCATTGTAATACAATGGGCATGTGATCAAATATGTAAGCCTTAATAACCCTCAAGCGCATAACGCTGAATTTTCCAATGAGGTTTTCATGGACAAGAAAACTATCCAATATCTTGTGGATGTGGTCCTCACTCGATCTACCATTATACCAAGTCAGGGTAAGAGTGAGAGGGTGGATATCCCGCAAATGATTTGTTGTGAATAGGAGGGATAAACGGTATGCGAGTGGATACCCCCGACACCATGTCCCCCAACGTTCCTGCCTCGATAGTGTGGCATTGAAATCACTAGCAACAAACAATGAGTCTATTTTTAGTAGTTTGCATACTTCCAATCTATCCCAGAAATCCCGTCGACGAACATAAAGAACATATAGATAAAAGATGTGTATTTTGCATGGAAAACCTTTAATATACCCTAACAACAAAATGGCAGCACAAAAATTGTACGTCGAAAAAATAGCCCATCTAATAACCCAGAGAAATCAGCGAAACCATTTAAATCTAATATATATATATATAATATGCACACTAATTATTCATATGTAGTACTTTTACCAACAAAAAGTACTTTTTCAAATTTTAAAATAAATTTGAAGAAAAATAAAAAACAATTCACAAACTTAAATATTATTTTCGTAATTATATCTTTCCCTAAATGAAACGATAAGAAAGTGCTCCTTTAAATTTGACCTAATAACTTTATTTTTACTTTTAGTAAAAGTGTGATTTCCATATTATTAATGTTTATTTATATAATGAAATGGGTAATATGAAGGCTATGAGTTTACGTTAGGTGAAAAAAGGGCTTATAACCTAACGAAAATAAAATATACTTTATTTATTTTAGTTTTTATAATATATATATAGATATAGATATAATTTAATTTTAATTTGATTGATATTAAAAATATTATTTTATTTATTTTCATTTTATTTTATATATATTATATAATTGGATTGATATTAAAGATTATTTTAATCAAAGTGTATAGTGTTTTTTTGCTATTTTGAAATAATTTTTAAGATTTTAATTTTATTATCAATAATTATTGAGTAGATAGTATTTATTTAGTTTTAATATAATATTCTAGAATATTCTTAGTCGTATTTATAAAATAAAGGTTGAGAGTTATCTCCAAAGCAGCGATGTTTTCTCTTCCCTTTTAATTAAATTGATTAATTGAAAAAATGTGATATGAGCATGTGCCATATGAATATGAATTACCCTTTTTTTGGCATTTATTGCTAGACTCGTATCTAAAAACTAACACTACACATCTCCCCCATACTGGGTTGTAGAGTGCCTCATGGAGCAATTATTAATAATATTAAGAACATTTAAAATAAAGCTATAATTCACCCGGATGGGGTGTTTTCCAAGATCATTAATGGTCTCCATTAAGATTGTCGGCGCAAGGACTTGCCAGGGGGTGAATTGCCCTCTGATCCACGCTCACCGCAGACGAAACATGGCCAGCGTGTAGGTGGAAATAAATGGCCCATTAGGCCGAGAGCTGGAAACCACTGAAATTCGAATGGCGCCTCCTGAACCTTTAGTTCATCCCCCGATCTATAACTATTTTCCGCTGCAGGATAAACTTGCAGGTAGCATAATAACTACCGAAAACGATGTTGGCACCTCTGTTACATTGATCTGGGAAATGGCCACCATTTCTCCCATTCCATGCTATGTCCTGTAAATCTTGCTTAGAAGCCCTGTAAAACGTCGCTCAACAAAAGCAATAGACGTCAAAAGGTTTTTATGTGCATCATACTTTTTCACTGGTTCTACATCGATCGCGTACAAATTCCCAACTATAGAGAAAAATTTCTTACAACATCCTATAGGTATATTTGAAATCCACATGTCTTCCAACGTGTTCCAATGGATGGAATGTACTTAATCTGAAAATTTTATAAGTTACTTCCCAAGATGGAGACAAATTCCTGTTTCAAATGAATATATAGGCTGGAAAGCGAGAGCATGCCAGAAGGACTATATTCTGCACGCGGGTAAAAACAAGAAAACAATGGATATGGCCCTTAGGAGCACAGAAGATGGAAAAGCAAAGCAATGCAATCCAATCTTATTTAAATGTCCATTAGAGTCCATCTACAGGCGTTGGCAGATCGTCTTTAAATGTCCATTAGAGTCCATCTACAGGCGTTGGCAGATCGTCTTTAAATGTCCATTAGAGTCCATCTACAGGCGTTGGCAGATCGTCTGTATCTATATCAGATCCTTTAGTATGAGATTGAGATTTCAAATATATCGATATCTGATTTCAGCTTAAAAAACAGAGAACTAAATCTTACCAACGTCTTCTCACAGATGCAAGATCTACAGACAAATCTATATGCGACTTGCTTTTGTGGTAATATTAGAGGAGTATTTATGAACGAAAACCAATCTCGGTGGTCCAGACAACTATTAATTTTGGAATTAATAAACCGCCATATGGGTACATGGTTTCCTTTGCTGCTCTTTGCTTTGAATTTGAAACCTTGTTACTGTTAAAATGATAGTATTACTTTTTTCAGACGAAAAAAACATACTTTCGTTCCATATAGGGAAAGTTACACATTCATGGTTTTATAACAGAAAGTTACACATTCATGGTTTTATAACAAATCATGCTCATTTGTAACCTATATAGCAACTTGATCATCCATATGACAGATACCCACCAAAAAACACTGGAAAAAAGACCAAATCGCAGAAGCAGAGAGGAAAGTTCCATCTCAAACGATACCATACCACATCCCTGTAATCATCAGAGAAATTTTCAAACAACATAAACCTCGCAGAGGGATAGACCAAGTTTTAATAGCGCATTGACCTCCATATTCTGTGCCGGAAAGACATGTTGAAAGGAGACAACTGAGAAAGAAGGTAGGGTGTTTTTATCAACTGAATCTAATTCGAGAGAACTAGGACATCAAAAGAGCAACAACCATGAATCCAGTTGATCAAAACAAGGGAGTCAACAAAAATAGGAAATTATCAATGGCCAACCAAGAAAACGACTTGAGAACACCCCACAACACGAGCATCTCGGCTCTACAATTGTCTCCCTTACCAACATTATCAGAAAAGTCCAAGCATAACGACACACCACATCCACAATTCCCGTCCCTTCAGAGGAGGCAACATCAAAGGAACGGATAGGGAAAGTGTCAGTCAAATCAACATACGAGACGGGTCGAAGGGAGTTCTTTGGAATCCAGGGACCAATTTCTTGGAAAAAAACCGCAATGTCCAGAGCAACAGTGTTAGACACAGAGATTTTGTCCTCAAATATCAGAGCATTCCTCGCACACCAAAGTCCCCTAAAGACATAGGGGAAGGGTTCTATGAGCTTTAGCTCTGGAATTCCATATATTGAAACATTCGTGAATGGAGGACGCATCATTAATATAAGGGACACCCAAAACTGTAGCCACCCTATCCAAATCTCGACAGAAAAAGGGAAACGAATAAAAAGGTGGAAGCAGTCCTCAGATTCCTATCTACACAAGGAACACTAGCGAGGACCAAAGAGGCCTCTTTTATGTAAATTGTCCCATGTTAGAATACAATTGTGAATGGCTAACCTCGAGAAACACTTAATCTTCAAGGGGGCTTCCCACTTCCATAGCGGAGAGGAAATATCAAAAAGATATTATTCTCAAATTGTGTAATTGCTCTTTAGAAATAATGTTTTTACATTATTTCAAAAAGATATTATTCTCACTTTTTTTTGACATTTTGAATTTATAAATTATCAATTTAATTATTGATAAATGTTGTTTAAATTGACATTAAATTAAATATTTTAGATCATATTAGAAATATTAGTTATATTTATATTTTCAAAAATTATGTTTAATGAATAGTGTTGTAGTTAATTTAGGATATTATAATGTTAAATAAAATACAAAATATTATTTGCAAATGTTTTATTATATTTAATTTGATTTATATCACACAATTATGATATTTTTTAACAACTTTTAACTCTTAAATTGTTAATATGTACCCAAGTGATTTCCATTTTCAACCTTTCCCCATGAGATTTGAACCCATGATCTTGTCGAGACTAAGGTCCACACACAAACCAACTAGTCTACACCTCGTGAGCTATGGTGTTCCCCAGGAAATCATTGTGTAATGTGTTGATTAAATTCTTTCTCTTGTATGCTTCTTGATTTCACAATTGCTTAATTGTTTCTGCTGATGAGTAGAGAAGATTCAAGTCTATTGTTTTAGTTAATTACAATTAGCAATTTGAATCTATAAGGAATTTCTACACTCTTTTCCATTTTAACTAATAAATTCATCTCAATATCCTCACAAAGAACCAATCTAACCTTGTTCTCTCGAGCTTCACACATTTACACTATCAAAGCTCGATTTTCCATTACAACCACTAGATTCATCTGAATATCCTTACCAAGAACCAATCTAAATTTTTTCTTTGACGTTTCACACATTTACACCCCTTCTTATGTAGATTTACCTTTGAATAAACTCTCTTCACCATAGCTTCATTGACACCACTGAGTCCTAGGTTACTTTGAAACCTATTTTTAAATCCAATACTTCATTCTAAATCTTCAAACAAAGCTAAATATGCCTTGGAATTCCCATGAGCCCTACATCTCTAATATGAAGGGTTATGAGAAGTAAATTCATGAGTGATGAAAAACTTATGAATTAAATTTACATAAGGAAAACAATTTATTATATTTGTTTGGCGTCATTTTTTCTTGATATCCAAATCTCACCTTTAATGTTAATGAAGTATTTCTAATATACCTCTCATTTTCAACTCTATTTGTTGTACCATCCTCCAATTAAATCTAGGTTGAGATTTGTCTATAATATGTAAAATATCCAAAGCATAACCTTTCGTCACCTAGTGTTCTATCCATATCTTCCTTGAAAGGCCCATTACTAGTTCCCATAGTGATGATGGATCTATCTTTGAAGGAATTTTTGCAACAATCAACCATTTCCTCATAAACTACCATGTTTTACAAAACCCTATCTCTACATTGTCTTCCATATTCATCCTCCTGCGCATTTTCCTTCATGAAGCTTTTTGGGAAAAAATCCCCCACCCTCAAGGACATGGAGAAAAAATGAGATTGTTGATACCTTGAAAACCTCATATAAATTGAGGGGTATATCCCTTACAAGCCACTTGCATGTGTTCTTGAATGGGTGTAAACATCGCCTACATTTTGGTTAGAATAAACCTCAATGAGTTTGAACTTGGATGGGTAGGGGAAAAGTCCTCCAATTTTTATTATTACATCACATGATCATGTACTTAGCAATTGAGATATACGTACAAGGAGTCCCCATTTTGTATATGTGAGTGAGACAGAGAGAGTGTCTTCGTTTATAGCCTTGATTATTCACCTTAAACTCAATTTATAAATCTAATCATAAAAACTTGAAGAAAATGAATCCTTTCAATTAATAATCGAAGACTTTACATGCGTATTTTGTTAATATATATTTATTATTATTAATATATATAAAATTATAATAGATAGATTATTATATATATATATTATATATATAAATATATATAATTATATATAAATATATATATATATATATATATAGTTCTAAGCTTGGTAGAACTCTCCTATTTTTGAGTTTACATGTCAATTATTCACCCTGCTACAGGGGGAGGGTAGCACAATATTTGAACCCAAGATCTTTGGTTCAGTGAGGCTTCATTCCATGGCCATCACCACTTGAGCTATCCCAGTCGAACAATATTTTTTTTTGTAAGCTTGGTAAGACTACATTTTCATAATGTCCAATATATCACCTCGATTGGGGCAATGAATTGAACCGGTGACTTCACATCAAGAAGTTCCTTAACAAAACACCCAATTACCATCTATCCAACACCTCGTACACTAATAAGAAAAATATAATTGAAAACATAATCCTTAAATTTTAATTAATTAGGAACTTTATAAAAAGCCTAATAATAGAAACATAATTAAAAACTTTTAATCATACAAAAAAACTATATATAATTTAAATTGAAAATACTACCAATAAAATGAAATATAATGTAAAATAATGATTAATTGAAAATAGGATTCTTTAAATTTTAATATATCATACCTCAGTTATACATTCACCTCAAAATAATAATATAAGACAAATTATATTTAGATAATTATTTTGACCTTATAACAAACTAACACAACCACATTAAAAAATGTGGCAATAGGTATATAAGTAAATCTGTTTATAAACCTTGTAAATTTTACATAGCTAAGAAAAATAACTAACAACATCTAATTACATTTGCATAACAAAGAACTTGTGGAAATGAATGAATTATATGAGATTAAATTTTTACCATGTAAATGTAATTAGTTTTCAAAACTCTCACTACATTATCCTCCCTAATGTAATTGCTTTCCAAAAATTTCTCCAACACCATACACTAACATGTGGATTTCTCAATTTTTTGATTGAAAATTCAAGTTAATTCTTTATATGTGACACTTAACCAAGTGGAAATTTTATAAGTATCATGGTAAATGGTCATATATTATGACCATCTTACCCGATTTCCTTTAAATGCTTTGCAGGTGATATTTTGCCTATGCAATTTAGCACTTGATATGGCTATTTGCTTTCAGTTGAGAATAAACTTGATATGGATATTTGCATTCCGTTGAGAATAAAGTTTCAGACCTCTGAAGCAACTAAATCAATGGTTATTCCATTCTAGGATGGTGAGTCATACCCAACTCATCTTGTTCCCTCCCTCTCATGTCTTAGGCGTGGCTACAAAAACATTCCCTAATAACCCTAAAAAGAGAAACGTAACAAACCCTAATAAAGTAGACCACATAGCGTGCCAAGAAGATAGAGCAACCATGTTAAACTTTGATAAAAATAAACAAATATCAATGATCTGTATTGGAATTATAATCATCATCACTGAAGAGAGGGGGTTAATGAAAACTATGAGCGGGAAATCGCCTTTGGATATGCTTATTATCCGTGTGAGATATGCTAATTATTATCCGTGTGAGATATGCTAATTATCAACCTAATAGGTGAGATAGTGCTTATTGTTTAGACGAAGTCCAATAATATGGGATATATCAAAACGATATGCGAGATATTCCTGCGAATTATCAATGTGATGGGAGATTTATTAGTTTTCTGTCAACATACCTTCTATGAGCGAGTGATGGTTAAATGAAACGATGTCAAGCTATGGTCGCGTATTGAGCCAATGGACGCGACTATCTATTGGCTCCATAAATCTATATCGAGTAAACAAAATGGAAGATTATGCGGCGTTATTAATTAAATAAAAATTAGCATAATTACGATAATAAATGTGGTTGCTATACGCCTAAAGTTGGTATTATTATTATTATTAATTAATAGATAAAAATTATAATATTAATTAATAATAATTCATTCAATAATTAGTAATAATTACATTAATTAAAGATAATTATATTAATATTATTAAGATGATTTTATTATTAAAAATTTAATATTATTTTTTCATTTTATTAAATTGTTTCAATATTAATTAATCTGTTATTGTAAAGTATTATTTTAATTATTGTTTCTTATATTAGTATAGTTTAATATTTTATTATTAATATAAATATGTTTTGATTAATAAAAATTAATCGATATATTATGATTATGATATAATTAAAGTCTATAAGGTTGGATAGATGGTGATTGGTGGTCTGTTAAGGCAAACTCTGGACTGGTGAAATCATTGGTTACATGTCCTGCCGATCGAGGTGATATATTGGACATGATAAAGATGTAGTCATGCCAAGCTTACAAAAAAAAGTAGTAATATTACTACTATTATTAATCAACGGCGTAGTCTAACTTATAGACGAAATGGTCTTTTTCAACGGAATTCACCAAAATACAGCAATACAATTTCAAATTTTTTTGTTGTTTAAAATATGTTTTTGAGTGCATAAATGAATTGAGCACCCTGAAAAACCCCTCGGGTACTAGAATTATGCAGATTAAATAATTTAAACTCAAGTTTTTAAAATTCCTTGTCATATTTTGATTAAAATTAACCAAAAAAAGGTCGTGAAAAAGGTCATTTCGGCTATAAGTTAGATTACGCCTTAATCAATATTATTATAATTAAATTTAATAGCATTATAAATTAATAATAATCAATAAATTCAATTCAGTTCATTAATTCATTTCATCAATTATGATTCTTATCATAAATTAATGCAATATTAGTTGATTTTCATATTGAGAAAATCTTTGTCTCAATGCAGCATTGGGCAATGGTTGACCATAATTATAAACCTAATGGATTTATATTAAACCCAAAAATTAATATTATAAACCCTATGAATCATATTATACCATAATAATATGAACCCTTAGATTAATAAACCCAAAGAATTGATATTATAAACTCAAGGAATTAATACTAAAAACCCAAGGGATTATAAATCCAAAGGAATAAATATTATAAACCCAAGGTATAAAACCCTAATATAAATATTATAAACCCTAAAGTAAACATGGTTTACCATGTTTTACCATCATTGATTTTCATATTAAGATAATCTTTGTCACAATGCAACATTGGACCATGGTTAACCAAGTTTGATTTTCATATTGAGACAATCTTTGGCACAATTTGACATTGGACCATCGTTGACCATTGAATTATTGATTAATTAATCATTAATTATTATTATTATTATTAATTAATTATTAGTAATAACAATTAATTATTATTTATGATATATTAATCAACTATTTATTTATAATAATTAATTATCAATATAATGTTGGACCAAGAGACAATCTTTGTCATAATGCGACATTTAAACATGGTTGACTAAGATAAATATTATAAACCCAAGGGTATAATATTAAACCCAACAGACAAATATTATAAATCCAAGGTATATAAACCATCAGATAAATATTATAAACTCTACAATAAACATGGTTGACCATGGTTGATTTTCATATTGACACAATCTTTGTCATAATGCAATGTTGGACTATGGTTGACCATAATTGGTGTTTATATTAAGACAACATTTGTCACGCGACATTGGACAATGATTGTCCATGTTTTACCATGGTTGATTTTCATATTGAGACAATATTTGTCACAATGCGACATTGGACCATGGTTAACCATGGATGACCATTGTTGTCACAATGTGACGTTGGACCATGTTTGACAATGATTACAAACCCAATGGATTTATATGAAACCCAAAGATTAATATTATAGACCCTATGAATAATATTATACCCTAGGAATATGAACCCTTAGATTAATAAATCTAAGAGATTGGTATTATAAACCCAAGGGATTAATACTAAAAACCCAAAGGATTATAAACCCAAGGGCTAAATATTATAAAAAAAAGGTATAAACCCCCTAAGATAAATATTATAAATCCTAAAACAAACATTGTTGACCATGCTTTAACATCGTTGATTTTCATACTGGAACAATCTTTGTCACAATGCGACGTTGGACCATGGTTGATTTTCATATTGAGACAATCTTTGGCACAATGTAACATTGGACAATTGTTGACCATAATTGTAAACCCAATGTATTTATATTAAACCCTAGGATTATTATTATAAATCCTATGAATAATATTATATCCTAGGAATATGAAACATTAGATTAATAAACCCAATGGATTGATATTGTAAACCTAACGGATTAATTTTAAAACCACAAGGTATTATAAAACCAGGGGATTTATATTATAAGTCGAAGGTACATAAACCCTAAGATAAATATTATAAACCCCAAAATAAGCATGGTTGACCATGGTTAACCACGATTGATTTTCATATTGACATAATCTTTGTCACAATGTGACATTGGACAATGATTGACCATGGTTGATTTTCATACTAAGATAATCTTTGTCACAATGCGACGTTGGACTATGGTTGACCATGATTGATTTTCATATTGAGACAAAATTTGTCACAATGTGACATTGGACAATGGTTGGCCATGGTTGATATTCATATTGAGACAACCTTTGTCATAATGCGACATTGGACCATGGTTGACCTTAGCGGACCACGGTTGTCACAATGTGACATTATACCAAGAGACAATTTTTGTCACAATCTGACATTAGAACATGGTTGACCAAAGTTGATTTTCATATTGAGACAATCATTGTCACAATTGGTTGATTTTCATATTAAAAAATCTCTATAACATTCATTTTAAATCATATTGAATTTCTTTTTACGTATATCTATGCATGAATGTTCAGAATTTCATTAGAGTGGTCACAGTAAATATTTAATATTAATTACTAAAAAAACAATAATCAATTAATAATAATAAGAAATTATAATGTTTCACATTAAAAAGCATAGATTTTCATGGACACGTTGTGAACACAAATGCACAGAAGAAGAAGATGGAGACAGAAATTATTGTGTACAATTTGAGAGTGTGGAGTTAAAAGACTAAATTTTGCCTTCAATTTTCCGAGACATGGGGACCCTGGTTAAAACCTTCGCTTCTATTTTATCGCCATTCACAGAAACTTTCATCTTGTTCCCATTCTCAGCGTGTGATTCCATCACATCCTTCACACCACAGAAGAAAGACTTACAATAGATCTAAGCTGATTTAATATTTTGGTACAGATCGGGGTCGATTGGGATAAAGCATGGTTCTACTATTTGGCTTAGTCTATGGAAGATTGAGCAGTACTTTTTAAAGAATCTAAAATGGAGAATATACTCTGGAAACAGGATTCTAATTGGCATCGATCATATTATGTGTGGTCATAGTGACATTATCATCCCCGTGAATCTATTATCTTTTCTTCACAGGAGTGGTATCTTTACTTGGGATAATCTCATATCTGCTTGGCATGGCTCTACCCCTATATGGAAGGACGCAAGCGACCTTTGCTTGCCGGATAATCTGTTCATGTCTTGGAAAACTATCACAGATGTTCTTGGCTGTCGTGGGTTTCAACGCTTTGGGCTGGCGGATCATCTAACATGGTATGTGCCAAATGCTCAACTATCGGCGCGGGTTAGAGAAAAGTTTCTTGTGGTTTTCTGGAAGGTGGGATGCCCCCTGAAAATTATCTACTTTGCGTGGTTGGTGTTCTACAACAAGAACTTGACTTGGGACAATTTAAGGAAAAGAAGCTGGCACGGTCCTAGCAGGTGTTCGATGTGCGAATCTGCCGAGGATTCAAATATCCACATGTTCTTCCAATGCAACGCTACACGACAAATCTGGTATGATCTGGCTTATTTTTATGGTTTTCCTCACGTTGATTTTGTTTCTACCCATGCAACATTCGAATGGTGGAGCAGGCAAAGAGATCCACGGCGTTTTCTTATCTTAGTTTTTCTATGGTGCGCCTAGAAAAGGTGCAACTAAAAAATCTTCAATGACTCAAGGGATCCTCTTAAGTTCATCCTGCAAAACATTTTCGCCATCTGGAACACGGTCTATGGAAGCATGGATGGTTGAGATCTCCTGCCTTGTATAGGATCTCTCTCCTCCTTTCTCCTATTTTTGTATGCCTTCATGTTTATTTCTGTTGGGTTTTTTTGGTCCCAACCTCCACTGTTTGCTCCCGCAACGCCTTTTGTTTGTTTCTTGTTTCAGTTTTACAGTACTATGTGTAATGATCTAGTTTTTGATGTTGTATAATTGTCTCTAAAGGACCTTTGAAGACGTATCTTCCCTCTTCCTATGGCTGATAATCGGGCCACTTTTTGTATAATTTCGAAGTTTTTATATTGTCTCAATATAAAAAAAAATGATGCTTTTTCTCTCTGGAAAAAAAATAAAAAGAAAAAAGAAAAAGAAAATTTAATATTTAGACAAGGAAGCAATAGAAGGTCAACCAAAATGAATTAATCTTGATCTTAAATGATAGCTTTAGAACCATTGTCATCACTACGAATGAAAACACCGATGGAAGATAAACCAGAATGACACCATCACGCACCACATAACGATTCCAGTTAAATAAAAAAAAATCAACTCGTGGATGAGGAGCACGGGTGAAATCCTATATATGCTTTGACACTTAGATGAAGCATATTCACTTAATATTCATTAGCAGTCGTCGATATATTAAAAAAATAAAGTCAACGTGGGTTCATCCACCTCGGGTCAATATAAAACGATTTTGGTGAATTATTAAATAAAACTCTAAACAAATTTCACACTTGTTATTTAATGGTTTTGAAACTAAAAACCTATTCATAATCCTCTGATATTATCCATTAGATTGTGTATTCAAAAAAGAATATTCTCACATTGTCAAATTGAGCAGCCATAATTGTCTCTTATTTTTAAAGATGGATAATCCTCAACCCAATTTAATATATACCAAGAAGCTATAGTGTAAAAGTAATTAATTTTTAATGATATAATAAATTTAATATAGAAAATAATTAGAATTTAGATATATTTCTAAAATTAAAATTTAATAAGGAAAATTATAATATTGATTAAAATATATAGTCCTATTTAATATAGATTAATAAATCCTTTTTTGCATAATAAAAAGAGAAATTAACAAAATTCCATTTTCATCATGTAAAATTAAAAATTAACAATTTATTTGTTTTCATTTTATAATTTTATTTGAGTATACCCAATGCATGTATAAATTAAAGTTAGTTTCATTTAATAAAAATAATAAAATCTTTAAAATAAGAGACATAGAATCCAAACATAATGATATAGGGTAACGAAGACTTTCAAACATATGTATGCTTTTTCTTTAACTAAAACTGAAAATAACAAGATAGAGAGAGCATCTTTGTAATATGCATGTTATGTTAGAAGTAAAAGTGAGAGGGAGAAAATAGAAAAAGCATCCCTGTAATATGAAATAAGTATCAATACATCTTAATAATTATATAATATAATATTTTTCTTGAATAATAAATACTCATTTCACATAAGAATGCAATGCACATGTTTCACTAATATAATAGCCTTGGTGAAAATTCCATGTAATAAAAGTTAAAAACAATAACCAAAGATGAATGGGACACTTATTCCAAGTTGAATGTTGGGCAGGACATCCTAGGGGGTGTTCATTTGTTTGTTTATGGCTAAGGAAATTGGAAAAGGCAATGACTAAGGCTTTGGAAAGGCAAAATGAAATTTTTGGTATAATTCTTATGAAAATAATGGAAATTAGGAGAAGAAGGAGGTGAAAGGTCACAAGTTGCATGTGAGGATGAAAATGAAGGAAAATAATGGAAAATGAAGAAAATAGAGGCCTCATTCATAAAAATGCTTATGGGGATCAGTTGGTAACCTTTTGTCAGTTTAGCTTTGGAGATCTTTCATTATTCTCTCTCTCTCTCATACTCTTGGACACTTAGAGTTTTCTTGGAGCACTTTGGCATTGGAACAAGGAAGGAAAACAAGGCAAGAAGAAGCAAAGTTTCAGTAGGGAAAGGCAGGATCAAGTAGTTATAGCAGGATTCATTGCAGGTATCGACTTATATGTGTATTTTCCTTACTAAATTTGGCATGCATGGGATTCCATGTGTTTCTTTTCTACCTTGGCATGGGTTTTTTTCAGGTGTGATAGTATTTCCAGCCTAGCCTTGCCATTTCCTAATAGCTTTGATGAGATGGGTTCTCTCATTCAATTTATGTGGGATGGCTGGATTGGATTTGAGACTGAGTGGGGTGGATCTCTGAATTGAAAAACACATGGTGCAGTGGTCCCTAAACTGAACTGAGGATGCATGAAGCCACTAGCCTAGTAACCACTAAACCAGATTGTGGGTTTTGGTAAAGCCAAATTGTGTGCCTCGGTAGATCTATGAATCCTTTATAGTTAATGGTGGGATATACAGTAAAGCCAAGAGGTGGATTTTCTCTCTGTTGGGCCTAGTGATTCCATGATGGAATCCATGGTAAATCCT
>APFE030697252.1:2755-13292 GCA_000404065.3 Pinus taeda
TTGATGCCCATTGCCAAGAAGCGATCCATCCTAGATGAATCTTTGTTCTTGCAGGGTGTTTGTTTCTGAAGCATCTGTTTGAAGAATGGCTAGTTTAATGGCAGTGCTTACATGGATGAAGATCAAAACAGTGATCTTTCAGATGGCCAACTCGATCACAGTGTTGGCATTTCACGATCTGTTGTTGTTGTTGCTGTTGTGGAAGAGGAGCAGAGTCTAGAACAACTGAGGCTGAACTGTCATGAGGAGCAGGTGAACTGTCATTAATGAAACCAACACTCTGAAACTGAATGGGCTTGGCATAGTCTGGAATATGAAAGGACAAGTCCTTGTCATATCCAAGACCAGTTCTGTGGTTGTTGTGGACAAGCTGTTCCCAAGGTCTGATGATGGGCTTGGGAAGTGCAGACTGAACTTCTGCATCTGCATGTAACCTTGCTGCTTTGTTTGGTACTAAATCTGAATGAACTGTAACATGCTGCTCAGATGGGTGGTTGTCTCAATGTTCTGAACAAAAACAGGTTCAGAATGACTTCTCTGTTTTAATTCTTCTTGTTGTAGCTGTGATTCAAGCTGCAAAAAATCAATATTTTCCAGTGCATTTTGTAGACATGTCTGAATTTCTGAAAGAGATCCTTTGTTGATTTGTAATGTGTCATCAACAGTAGATTTTATAAGAGTTTTCATGAACTCTAATACTTCACTGATTCTGGCCATTTTTGTTCAATGTCACTTAAAAAAACACAACTGAGGCAACAACAACAGAAAAATAATATTGTACTCTTACTACAAGATCTTGTAAGGGCTTGTCAAGTGGAAACAATGTAGCGAAAATGGTTGATGGAGTAGGACCTGAGTAAGCTGGATGTTACCAAGTTGCATTCACTTTCTCCATAGGTCATTTCTCGTCAAGCTACAATAAACATTGGTACAATAGGGCACATGGTAAATCAACAGTCCACAGTTCGTTTCAAGAATGAACTGGAGCGTAACATCACTATTAAAAATAGTATTTACTATCAACAAAATTCGGTTTGCTTGGACAAGTGGCCAGATTCCAACGTTGCGCAGCAGTGCACAAAATTTCGTACAGATTGTCTCGATTCAGGTGGTTTGCCACAAAATGAACCTTCTCGAACACCTTAACTCTCAAGCTGAGCCCATAATTAAGTCTTTATATATGTAATGCAAGAAAAAGGTATGACCAGGCCCTGATATTCCAGGCTTGCTAATTACTCGGATGATTCCCAATTCTAAGAAATGCTAGGGACAGACTTTATATATAAAAGAAGATAGCCAAACTAAGCCTCCTGCAAGAAATGGAGAATGTTGTTGTTGAAGCTCCTTCCAATCTTCCTTTAAATACCCAGAATTAGAGGAGTAGGTTCTGGATCTTCCACCATCAATGAATTTGTTCTATGACAATGACGTCCTTCGGCAGCCTGGTAATGGAGGGGATAGTTGGCCTGAAGAACTCGAGTGGCTCGGTCTAGTCTCGAATGGTGTGGTAGCAGAGCCCTTGTACCTTGCACTCTAGAACAAGGAGCTGAAGTTAACCACAAGATACAAATACACCACTTCTCGTTTGGTCAACTAAGAAATACAAGTAACCAAGCAAGAAGTTCACATTGCGTGCAGATTTCTCTCAGATATTTAGGTAGAGAAAGATGTTTGTCAGTGGCTTTATGACACTAAAAATCTTTGCACCATGCACTTAGTACATGCAGATAATGGATATCTAATGAGAATCGAGAACCATTATGGATAAAGTTCTTATACAAAGAAATGAATTATATGAAGAAATCCTTCTTTGCATTGATGTCCTACAACAAGTCAACATGAAAACCTATAGCTCAACAAGTTTCCCAAACGATTAGCTAATCTCAACCTTCAAAAGAGTGAGAGGAAGACCAAGCCCTGCTCCTATAGCTTTCTATTGAGTAGACTATTCGCTGCTTCTCAACGTAGCTTTCACGGTTCTCTCAAAAGCATTCACAGTTCTCTGAGTATTACAATTATTTTTACTCATATAGTCAGTTATCCAGTCATGCTTTACTCTGTTTTATCATCTCCTTTTAAAATTACAAAATTTTTCATTTGTTTCTAATAAACTTAAATATTGCGGTAGGACGTTCGGACGATATCTTCTCTGGAACAATTTAATTATCTATGCTGATGTTGTGGTTCGTTGCGATATATGAATTACATGTATCAATATAGTAAGTGCAGAGATGCATTTTGTATTCTTTTTCTCAGTAAGTAAGAGAAATTGAGCTCCACGTTATTGTAATTCATTAGTTCCTTTACATATAAAAATGAGTTTCAGCTCATTGTAATTCATGAATTGGTTGTTAATTTCGACCCTTTTCTTATCGTCTCCATCAGAAATGCGCTTTGGCTATCAGAAAAGCCACTCTTGCTATTCTATCTATATGTACATCTGCATATAGAGAATTTGAACTGTACGAAATGAACCATACAAAATAAATATAACCTGTTGATGGTGATTTGAGAGCGTGATAATCATAGCATCCGTTCATCGGAGAGAGCCTTTTAGCGTCTGCAAGCTGATAGATAAGGTGTGCATGTTTACTTAAGAAAACCAACTGTGTGAGGACGGCCCAATTCACGGTTTCTGACTGCAACAGTCTGTTCCTTTCAGTATAGGTGTTATGTATCCAATTTCGTTAACATCTTCCCCAACATTATGGATTTGTGGTCAACCGAAGCAAGCCAATCTTACAATGGCGAGAGGAATGGAGCCGAGGAGACTTTTGTTAAACCCATTCGAATCTACGGGCACAATGTTTGACAGGCGGTATGAAAGTGCCCCGTATGAATTAACGAGAGAAATCTATCAGGAACGATATCTCAGTCCAACAGAAGGAATGCAAAGGCCGAGATTACCATAAGGATCAGAAATGATCTATCGGCAAAAATATTTCATTCCTACAGAACGAATGCAGAGGCCGAGATTACCAGAAGGATTGGAAACAATGTATCCGCAACAACATTTTGTTTCAATAGAAGGAATCCAAAGGCCTACATTACTAAAAGGATTGGAGTTATCGACGGAGCAGAGACCGTAGGGGAGGCCAAATACAATTGGTCAAACGGATATATCATCAACAACTCCAGACATTTCATTATTTTGCAAGACCAAATCGAGATAAAAAAGGGAAGGTGGTGTTTGATAATGGAAAGCGTTCCTTGAAGTATTGTCGGGATTCATGAGAATCGTCAAGATTTCCTTACTTCGGTGGAAACTTACGAGGAAAACTGGACTGCTCAGGATTACAAGGAGGCAGAGAGCGCAGGTATCTAAACGCAGAGAATAATAAAGAATCACAAGTGAATAATAGACAGAGGGGCGTTTTGTATGCAGAGAGCCGCTACAAGAGGAGCGTTCAGAATAGTCAGTGCACAGTCTCAGGCGTTACCACCCAGATTATAGCGTAGAGGGCAGATGTGTCAGGCTACAGAAATGTAGAGCATGGGCAGAATTGGCAGGCATGCAGGTGCGTATCAGCCAGACAGTTTGCAGCATGAAATGAAATAGGGATGCATACAATAATAACAATTCTATCTGCAGGAATGCAGAACTGGCATGCACAGAGAGGCCACAGAACAAGTGGCTCAAATTGGAGTAGGACCAGCAATCGCCTGCTCTAATACCATGTTAAACAGACATGGGGAGCGAGAAAGATATGAATGTTAAAGCATGTAATACAATTTTTATTCACAAATGATACACATTTATAGTACATGTGGTGACCGTTGGGATTCACATCCCAAGGTCCCTTGGACAGCTTAGTCTCTTTAGCTTCCACACTAACCCATTTAGGATTAGGTGTCCAACAAACACAACTGGAATTATAAAATATTTCCGCTTATAGATTTGGAAGTGGTGCCAACATTGTACTACTATAATAAATTTGTACTCAACATAGGAAAAGTAGTTAGTTTCAATTTAAAATGGTCAATAATAGTAAGAAAAACAATATTAATATATTGTTAAATAACTTTATAGGTAAGATTTTCTTTACAAAATCTATTATTCATGAGTCAAATTTCATACATAAATATAAATATAAATATTATGGATAATATAAATAATATAAGGAATCTAAGTTTTAGACTAATGTTAATATGTTCTTTTCAATATAATATCTTTAAACACTACACGAATAAAAACTAAACATTTGTAATAAATATTTTAGTCAAGATTCTCTCTTTCCTCTTGTATTTCAAAATTATCAAATTGCACTATGTTACTATTCTAATTCATGATTGATTTTGATCATTAAAACGATTAGTAATTGTTCTACAACCGAGTATCCGGGGATGTGTAAGTTTGTTTGAACGTCTATGCCCCTTTAAAATAAAAATTATATTTTAAATAGAAAAATAGAAAAACTGAATATGTTGTAAAGTAATTAAAAGTAAAAAAATGTGTGAATTAGATGTTTAAATCTTATACTTTTCAAAAATATTTCACCTATAGATTCAAATAAACTATTTGAAGATAATATGTTAACTAATTTATGTCAATATCAACCTTCATATATATATATTTATATATATATATATATATATATATATATTATATATATATATATATATATATATATATTATAATATATATATATATTATTTGGTCTTTATATATAGTCTATTTAGCATTCAAAAATACAGTTTGAACAATGAAAAATATCACATTGTATTTTACAGTCTAAAAATGTTTGCACGTGAAGAAATTTGATCCCTACATCCGCACTTAAGATGGATCTATGACGGTATATATTGGACACATTACTATGAGCATTTGTCATTAAATAACTTTATACTTAATATATGTCTTGCATATTAATCTATTATTCATTAAGTAAGCCTCAATCAACTTAGTTTTTAACATAAAAGTACGAATAATAAATAAAAATAAATTATGCTACTACTCGCATTCAACATTTAATTTGATCCTAAAAAATTATTTTCTCCTCAACTCTAAAATGGTACAAATTTCCTACAATAGTATGAAATGATGATGGTGATAACGATGATTATCATCCACTAAGACCAAATATGTTATATAAGAAGGCAACAAGATATTACCCAAAATTATTTTGAATTTTATTATTATGCTCAAAAAGCATTAAAAGAAGTGTTTCAAGCTAATCATAATTATGTTTAGTTAAAAAATCAAGAAGGTTGGTAGCGTCACAAATATTTGGAAATTTAAATCCAATATGAGAATAAACTCGATGATCTATGAGATTTTTAAAATCTTCAACGATATTACTAGTGTTGCAAAGGTGATAGACTTTTAAATTGTGCCAACATTCTCTTAGTAATAATTTTAACTTAACACGTACATGATATTTACTATATCGGATTATAGTTAAATGGGTTAATAATAGTAAAATACACATCATTATTTTCATAAAATAGATTTAACAAACTTATATTTTAATACAAACCATAAAAATATTAAAATAGATAATGTAAGGAATCCAAGATTAAGACGTGAAAGAATTTCTTTTGCGAGTTTATATGAATTTGTTTAATAAAGTTTATCATGATCATTTTTTCACAAAAAATGATGAATATCTCCATTAAAATTAGTGAAACTAAGTGAATTTATAATTCCACTGAATACTTCCAAATTTAATTGAAATATGTGTTTTTATTATTAATAATATTATTAATTTTGAAAATTTTATTATTCTTATAATTAGTATCAATAATTAGGGAATAATTCTATTAAGAATAATATAATAATAATATATATAATATTAATTCTTAATCTTAGGGTAAATCTAATATATTTAAAGTGACTATTGTTTCATATAGATGTTAATAATTATCATTATTAACTTCTCAAATAAATATTATTACTATTATTAATAATAGTCTAGGGTAAAAAATAACAGTAATATTATTATTATTAACTTCAAATTAATATTACTAATAATACTAGCCTAGTTTAAATAATCCAATATTATTAATTTATAATGTGAATAATTCTATTAAAAGACTAATATTATTATTACTAACTATTGTTACTATTTTTATTATTTATAGTTATTAATGATAATAGTGATATTGTTATAACTTTTGTTATAAGGGTAAATTCATTTCTATTCACACCATGCAGAATGTACTGCAGTACCTTGAGGATCATTATCATTATCCGTAATTTCTATCGCGCCTGTTAACAACTTACATCATTGGTTGGTAATCAAATGGTGTCTTCCCATGTTTGACTTCAGATCATATATTCACACGGTTAGACTTGTACTTTACCGAACGATTGAATGAGATAGAAGACCCTGGATCTAGTTTCATCCATCTAGGCTGCGATTTTAGGAGAGTACTAAATCATCTGTATGATGGCTTTACACAGATGGTCATCCTATCATGAGTCTATATCTCTAGATGACTATCTGATTTATGTACATGTAATGAAAAGTTTATAGTCTGAGCATGGGTTTGCCTTCCCTCAGCGATTCATGAAAAATCCAAAATATCATGATATCATGTATTGTAATTGAAGCAGGTCACCATCCACTTCAGAACCTCCTCATCACATAGTAAAGCATATCACTCGACATTATCATTTTCGGCTTCATTGTTTAGGGGGCAGCTATTATAGATCCATTTGGGCACATCACTCCCAACATTCAGATCAGTAATGTTAGGGCTCATCAAATGCTAATTTAGTTGCTACATGCCCTAGAAAAGTCACTACATTGAATGCCTTCTTTCCTGAGAGTTTCCTGGCCTGAATCCCTCTAGAACTACCTTCTTGAGGGACTAGCGCAGCCTTTCTCATGGGTAAATATGCTTCAGTGCAGGTAGGCCCATGCAAGGGTGCATTTCAGTGCACTTAGGCCCACTTTGACCTACACTGGGCGAGATTGAGCAAAATATTCATAGTGTTCTAGGAATATTCCTTCATTTTAGACCATTCTAGAATATTCCCACCTCTTATCCTCTCCTGTGAGATCGAAATTGGATAGGGAATGAATCAAATAACCTCCTATCATCTCATCCCTTCCTCCATAGGAACTAACTCTAAGTTTGGAAGGCCATTCAATACCCTCATTTATGACAAAGCCACCTCCATTTCCTCATAAATTAAGCACTCATCATAGTGATCAGGGGCTAGAATTTGAAGAATTGTAAGGAGATACTATTCGTGTGAGGTTTAATATCATAATAAAGTATTTTTGTGATGCCATAGTGTTGTGCTTTTGGTGTGATGAACGATGGAACTCAAGCTGGATGAGTGACATGGGATCGGACTTCTTTGGTTGTAACTCTTCCTTCTACTTTTAATAAAGTTGTTTACACCTTTTCCCATATTTTTATCTCTATGTATGATGGTTAGATGTGTAAATTATTTCGATTCCATTTTCTTATAGTAGATAGATCTCTTACTTTGATTGGTTTTTTGTCCCTTGTTTATGATTGTAGGCATTGATCGAGCAGATTCAGGTCGAGAGGGAGAGACAAGAGCAAATAAAAGGAGACAAAGGGAAGTGAAAGATAACAAGTAGGTCTCTTGTCGTACATATCTTCTATAGGAAAATTTTAAACTCTTTCTTTCTGTTATTCTAGGTGTAGCTACCCACCTAGGGAAATGTGTTTATTTGTAGGGGCAAATTCCTCATAACAAATTGGTGACTATGTTGGGAAATGATCATTGTTCCTGCTAGTTTATCCTCATCATAATACACCCTAGTAGACTTTTTTTTCCTTCACTGATGTTATTTCAGTCTTTCTGAAGTGTTTTTTGGTCAAAAATTATGCTTGAATGTCTCTTGAAATGGCTCTCTGGCACTGGCGTAGGTTTGGTCTAAAAACGGTGCACTGCAGTGCACCCTTGGCTTAGGGATAGTGAACTTAAGTGAACTGTGTCCCATTCATGGCTACACTGATCCTCGTTAAGCCAAAAATCCTACCTTTCACTTGAAGTTTTCCAAATTTCATTCTGATTTTTCTGGCTGAAAGATCAATGTTTATTGTGTCTTTGAAATCAATTTGTGTTTCCTTTCCTAGCCTTACTTTGGCCTTGATTGTTTGGTGTTTCTTAAGTGATTTATTTATCATTATCAATTCATTATGAAAGTTAGTTTATAGTCTATTAGTCTTTTCTGAAAAGGAAGTGTTGTAAAGTTTTCATTTCTTGTGAAAGTATTGATTGATTGTATGTGCATCTAGTTCCTTTTTGTTCAACTAAACACTAAAGGGACTGAAAATAAAACCTTGCATCATTCATATTGTATTTTTTGAATGCTTGATAGGAATAGCTAGGGAAATTACATTAGGTGTGCTCTTTTCTCTTTGTCTATGATCTGATTGCATTATCCCTTACTAGCTATGATTTTCATTGTTAATTGAATGAAAGAATATTTCTCATGTTAGTTGCATTCTAGGAATTGAAACATACATCATGTGGTGAACCTTGAAAGGAAAATTCTAAAGAAGATCGACTTAAAAGTTATCTCAGTTAAACTAATGGAGCATTGTCACATAACACATAACATTTAGAGGTATACGGTAGAGATGTGTTCTGTCATTGTTAAATACAGCATTTGTCGCTAATTATCTATGATTCATTCCGAGTGCGATACCTCATTCCATGTACGTAAGTATATCATAGCTCGTCCATGTACCTTATGGTATATAGGGCGGTTTTATAGTACATAAAGTATAAAGGAATGCTCTCACTGTGCTATTTCGCATTAGACAACACTAACACGAATTCGGCCTCCATGTACTTTCGGGTATATATGGGAGTACTACATTAGGTTTCTATCCATACTTAGGTAACCAAGTTGGCTTCTTTGTACACTATGATACACTGAACACAACTTTCGGGGAGATTGCTTGCACGTATGTTAAGTCCTTGGTTTACTGAGGCGGTATATTGTACTTCACAATTACATGGTAATCCTTTTGCCTAGATTATCCCTCTTTTGTTTTGCTATGGTATTTTGATTAAAATAAAATTAATTGATTGTGGATGACATCCTCCATACTCTCTCCTTAGTTGATCTTAGGTTGACACATATGGCAACAAATTTGGAGTCTACTTATAAAGGAATTCCTTTTAATGGGAATCCTAATCCTTTTCCTCCTTTTGGAAATGTTAGGCGAGGAGTAACTCCAGAAAAACTGATTTGTTTATTCCATTAGGCAACTATCTATTATATACATGAATGTGATCGTTCAGTTCATCTTCTTGATGTCTGTTCACATTCAATTCTCCCAATCACTGAGGATTAGGTGTCAACATTCCCCCCCTTAATTTGAAGGGATGTTGGTGAGTCCAAGCATCGTTTTGAATCTTTCAAGCTTTTCTCTTCCAAGCGCTTTGGTGAAGATGTCTGCAATTTTCTCATTTCTGGAACAATGACGGAGATGGATTGCTTTGGCCTCAACATGATGTCGTATCAGATGATATTTAGTATTGATGTGCTTTGTACAATCATGGAACTTTGGGTTCTTGGCCAACTTTATTGCAGAGGTATTTTCAATCATGAGTGGAGTTGATTGTACTTGTTTTACCTGCAAATCTTCAAGAATTTTCCTGAGCCACACAATTTCTTTTGTTGCTTCAGCTGCTGCCACGTATTCTGCTTCTGTTGTGGAATCTGATGGAACTGATTGTTTGCGTGATCTCCAAGAGACAGCTCCTGATCCAAGACTCATAGCATATCCTGAAGTAGATACTCCAGTTTCTTTGTCTCCATCGAAGTCTGAATCAGAAGTATCCAATCAAGCTGAAGTCGTCTACCTGTGTATACTTGATTCCAAGGTCTTGAGTTCCCTTCAAGTACCTTAGAACTCTTTTTGCAGCAGACCAATGTCCCTCACAAGGCTTTTGCATAAACCTAGAGAGAATTCCAACAGCAAATGAAATGTCTGGTCTGGTAGTAGTGAGGTAGATGAGACTTCCTACAAGCTGTCTATACTTTGTTGCATCCTCAAATTCCTTTCCTTCAATAGATGTGAGCTTTAAGTTTTGTTCCATTGGAGTAGAAAGAGGATTGCACTCTGTCATGCCAAATCTGTTTAACAAATCTCCAATGTATTTCTTTTGAGAAAGAAATATGGATTTTGGATGTTGGGTTACTTCAATGCCAAGATAGTAATGAACATAGCCCAAATCAGTCATTTCAAAAAATTTTCCTAATTCTTTCTTTATGGATGCAATATAACTTTCATTGTTCCCTGTCATTAAAAGATCATCTACATATACCACAAGATATACAACTGTTTTGCCAACTTTCTTGACAAATAAAGTTGCATCATCAAGATCAAAATGATTGAAGTTGAGTTTCAGAAGATGCTCAGTTAGTTTTTCATACCAGGCTCGTGGTGCTTGTTTGAGGCCATACAAGGACTTCACAAGTTTGCATACTTTATGTTCATGTCCTTTCACAGCAAATCTTTCAGGCTGGGACATAAAAACATTCTCTTTTAGATCTCCATTCAAGAATGCAGTTTTTACATCCATTTGATGGACTTT